>PVIA01004759.1:0-130166 GCA_004024845.1 Tonatia bakeri | reverse complement strand
TCTGAAAGGTAGGTTGCAGATGAGCTGAGTAATTTCTGATCGGACTGTAGTGACCCACATTTGTTATGAGCACAGAGAAGTGTGGTATGTTGTTAAGTTCTTGGTCAGTTACCCAAGAAATTCAGTGGTTCAAGACACATCTTCCCAAAACATGTCAATTACATGTACTTCTTTTTCCTTGAGTTATGTTTATGTGTATCAAAATTGAAAATGTAATTTTAAAAAATCCTGTGAAGATATGTTTTCTGTTTAGGAAGGGAGTAAAGTGACAGCTATTTTTGTGGAATAAATTCTAATTTGCTGAGATTCAGTAACACATATAATATAGTACTTATGATTATGGCCTATTTTCAGATCCTAAAATTCCTGACTGAGTCTTATCTGGAGTGGCAGTTACAACTTTGAATTCATTTGCTCTTGTTAGTTAAATTAGATTCTCAGTGTGAGGGCAACATAGGTCTTGTTGACACTTACAATGGACTTGACTCATCCCAAGTTTACAAAGCATTCCCTAGAATCTTAGTCACAGAGCCCCTACAGACACAATTATAGAGCAGAATTTGTACATCCATAAATGATACATTTGGAATAAACAACCAAATCTAGAGCTGGCAGAAGGAACAAGAGAGTCCTGAGTTTCCATTTATGCAGATTAGAATAATTCATGAAAGAAAGAATTGATAAAATGGGCTACATTGAAATTAAAAACTTCTGCTTTACCAAAGACAATGTCAAGAGAATGAAAAGACAAACCAAAGAGTGGCAGAAAATATTTGCAAAAGACGTATCTGATAAAAGATTGTTATTCAAAACACACAAAGAACTCTTAAAAATCAACAATAAGAAAACAAACAAGCTGGTTGAGAAATGGGCAAAAGACCTTAATAGACACCTCACCAAAGAAGACGCACAGAGGGGAAAATAAGCCTATGAAAAGATACTCCCCATCCTATATCATCAGGAAAGTGCAAACTTAAATAACAACTAGATATCTATGCCCCTGCTAGAACGGCCCAAATCCAGAACACTACAACACCAAATGCTGACAGGATGGGGAGCAACAAGAACTCTCACTCATTACTGGGATGCAAACTGATACAGTCACTTTGGAAGACAGTTTGGTAGTTTTTTATAAAACTAAATATACTCTTACCATACAACCCAGCAATTGCATTCCTTGGCATTTACCCAAAGAATCTGAAAACTTATGTGCACACAAAAACCTGCACACAGCTGTTTATAGCAGCTCTATTCATCATCGCCCAAACTTGGAGGCAACCAGGATGTCCTGCAGGAGGTAGATGGGTAAATAAAGTGTGGTACATCCAGACAATAGAACATCACTCAGGGTTAAAAACAGGAGAGCTGTCAAGTCATGAAAGGACATGAAAGAAACTTAAATGCATATTCTTACATGAAAAAACCCAATCTAAAAAGGCTACATACTGTATGATTTCAAGTATATGACAGTCGGGGAAAGGCAAAACTATGGAGACAATAAAAAGATCAGTTGCCTGGGGCTGGGTTGGTGAGTAGGAGGAGCGCCGAGAATTTACAGGGCAGTGAAAATCCCTGTGTGGTATGGTGATGATGGATAGATGCCTTTCTACGTTTGTCCAAACTACGAGTGAATTGTAATGTGAACTATGACTCTGGCTGACGATGCTGTGTCAAGTTGGATTCCTTGGTGGAACAAATGTGCCGCTTTCATGGGGGATACTGATAAGAGGAGAGGCTATGGAGGCGTGGGACATGGAAGATGTATGGGAAATCCCTGTGCCTTCCCCCAATTTTGTTATGACCTTAAAACTGCTCTAAAAATAGTCTTAATAAACAAATAATTCCGATGGACTGTGGTTCTTCACATAAGGACAGTTGAGATTTTTAAAGGTGATGATAGAAATTGCCTCTAGGTTAATTTTGTGAACCCCTTTATGTCTTCACATAAAAGGAGTGTTACCAGTTCGAACTGTTAGATTGACTGACACGAAACTGTCCCTAGTAGGAAGTGCCTCATTCCTGTCATGTGTATACATCAATGCAGTATTTAAAGAAGGCTCTGTGGCTACTAAGGTTAGAGGACTCACCGTGGAGAGAAGTGATGTTGAGTCACTCACTTTTTTGCCCTCAGATCCACCAGTTTCCCCAAGCCCCAGTTTTTTTCATCTACAAAGTAAAAAGAGTCCTCATTGCCAGGGCAATTAGCTGAAGTCACACTCCAGGGATGTTGAACTGAGTGCCTGCTCTTGGGTGCTCAGTACAGGTTACTTTTCCCTCACAAATAATCTGCCTTCTGAGTGAGGCCACTGATTTCATAATTGATGGTGATGATCAAATACTCATGAGTGGCAGGCAGAGAACTGAGGCCCACTGTTCTCAAGAGGAAGATTAGGGACTTGGCCTTCAGTGCTCTGCTTCAGTGCTACTGTGTACTTGCCACAACTTTGGACAGTTTGTGTATCAAAGAAAAGACCCTGTGAAGAGAAAAAAAGAAATTGTTCAGAGTGTTAGCTTCTCTGAGCCTCAGTTTTCTAATCTGTAGCATGGGGATAATAGTGTTGCCTTTTCTGCATCATGAAGTTAAGTGGTGAGGATGTAATGGGATAAGGAATGTGAAAAATGTTTTCCAGGTACAGAATATTCTAAAAAACATGATGCATGACTGTCTGGGGAAAACCCACCAACACTAAAGGAGCCATGTTGAAATGGCATGCCTTGGTCTGAGAAATCAGACCCTTGTACAAGCCGTGGGCAAGGACTTGGGGACTGTGTGAATTTCAGTGACACTCAGTTATGCTGTCAGAGCTTCAATCATTGGATCCCTGCAAGTAAAATATGACACACGAACAGTTTCTTCTTCTCGTCTTGGCGTTTAACTTTACCTAAACTCCTCAACTCCTACAGTTGTATTTTTTCCTAGTAACTACTTCTAAATGGGAGTCTTACCAGGAAATAATTTGGTGGAAAGCTCAACCCCAGTGGATCCTGCTGGTGCTAACCTGAGAATATTGCTGTGCATAATTCACTCTATTTAGGTAACAAGGACACTGGTTAGCTACCACATGAGTGCCCATTAGGAAAATTAGCCTTTGTTTTTCCTCCAGCACAACAAGCTCAATTCTGCCTCAGGGCTTTTGCACATGCTGTGCTGTGCACTCTACCTAAAGTTCTCTTCCCAAATCTTTCCATGCCTCCTTCTCTCCCTCAGGGGGTAGGGGGCTCTGGTGGTCAGAAAGACCTTTCTCGACCACCTCATCTAAAAGAACAACTTCCTGTCACGTTCTCCCACTGGTGTACAAAGCACGATACTTCCACCACCAGCAGCAGCATCACCTGGGAATTTGTTAAAAATAAAAATTTTCAGTTCCCTTTTGAGACCTACTGAGACAGATACTCTGGGGCCTAAAAATGTGTATTTTAAACAAATCCTCCAGGTAATTCTGGTGTAAGCCGAAGTTTCAGAACCACTACTCTATCTCTTAACTCTGTTTTGCTTCACAGTCCTTATTAGCATCTGGCATTACATGAGCGATCTCTCTGCAGATTTGTAGGCCGCCTCTATCAGAATACGAGCTGCCATAGAAAGCCTCGGGCACTAATGCATCCCCAGTGCTCAGAATAGTGCCTGACCTAGAGCAGGCTCTCCAAAAAGATTTTGAGATGAATGGACGATTTGCCTCTTCAGAGTTGTCATGACTCATCAAAACCAGAATACAATACGGAAAACAAAGTGTCGATGCATCGTTTCAGTTTCCATCCAAGGTGACATGAATAGGTTGATGATTACCTAAAAGAGCCTCCGGGCCGGAATTATGTCTCTCATCCTATCTAATTTTACCAAATTAGATTTGTGAAAGGGCCTACATTTTGTTAATGCTGCACCCTGAACCAGAACCAAGATCTCACAGTTCTGGTCCAGTCCCCTCAGCATTACATTCAGGACAGGGTTCCAGCAATGACCACAATACCACGAAATCATGAAGCTTTGAAAGGGGGGGGACTGTCTTTAACATTTTTTTTTTTTTTTTACTGCATGTCTCCTCAAAATTTTTAATATACAGCTTGTTTTGCAAATCTCGAAGTGGAAAATGCTTTACAATGCAGTGATTCCCAAACTTTGAATTAGAAAGTCCCTTTTTATACCTTGGACAGTCTTAGGATCCTTATGCCTGACTTACAATTTATAGAACCCTAGGCCAGTCACATAGTCCTATCTGTGACTGCATCAGCTAGCTTCGACTGCCTAACAAACCACTCCCAAAATTAGTGGCTTAAAGCAGAATTCATTTACTTTTCATGATTGTGTGGGTTAATTGGGTGGCTCCTTAATCTGAGGTTGGATAATCTATCATCATTTCACTCTCATGTTTGGTGGCTGTCAGCCTGGCCCGCCTGGGGGGCCCTCAGCTGTGACAGATCAGCTTTGCTCCTCATTGGATTCTTCACATGGTAGTCTCGGGGCCCAAAGACCGTGAAGAGAGCAATCCTCAAGGCACAAGCACTTTTCAAGTTTCTGCTTATGTCTCATGTGCTAAAATTCTATTGGTCAAAGCAGGTCACATGTTCAATCCTGGTTGGGTGGAAGGAAAAATAGGCTCTGCCTCTGGAGGGGAGAATCAGCAATGTCACGTTGCTGAGATGCGACTGAGGCAAATGGCTGAGGTTTAGAGGCAAACATTTAGCTTGAGGAGTCCTAAATGAGAACAATCATGAGCCCTTTCATTCTCCCCTTAGAAGATGTTACAAGAGAAGCTTCTTCCAAGTAGCTTTACCTATTCCTGGTTCTTTGCTTGGCTTGGGAGATTCATCACCATACCGGGAATTTTTCATTTTGTACTGCATATACAGAGAAAAATAGACTGAGATCACATACTGCGACGTGTTTGCTCACAGAACAACAGGGGCAGGGCTTGTTCGTCTTATCAGGAAAACTAAAGGAAGCATGCTTTGATTAGCTCAGGGCTCTTGGCAGCCAGTACACCCTGAGTGAGTAGGAGCTTTTCTCTGGTCCATAAACATTCGCTGAGGGCAAAGTAGAAGTCAGTTGCTAGGCTCTGGAAAACTCAAGTTGGACAATGTGAATTGATCTCTCCCTTTGTAGAACTTTCAATCAAGTTGGGTAGAAGGTCATTTTAAAATATATCCAGATAGATAGAAGATAGATAGATAGATAGATAGATAGATAGATAGATAGATAGATAGATAGACAGACAGTCAGACAGACAAACAAAGAGAGGATGAATAAGGGAGAGTGATGGGTGAAGGCACCTAATTTAGATGGGGGAGTTAGGGAAGATCTCTCTCAAAGGACATTTCAGCTAAGTGCTGAGGGATGAGAGGAGGCAGCCAGGCGAAAAGAGGCTGGGGAATTATTTCAGGCAAAGGGACAGCAAAGTCCTGAAGCAGAAAAAATTCCTACCAAGAACTCATGAAAAGCTCATATATTCTTTAATGAGCTTTTATTCCTTTTCATGCACATTTTAGCAGTTTTGTGTGCTGTCATTCACTTGGTCTGTTCGCAGTCTATGAATCGTTTGTTTTCAAGTTCAAGAGCATTAAGTATACACATGGATATATTTCTCCTTCAATGATCTTGCTAGCTATTAAAATAGCATCAGAAAAGCTGATTCCCTCCTTCCCCATGGTTTGGTACCTATTGCTGTTTCATATGATTTTTTTTCTTAAGCGAGATCATCTTTATATATTTTTTGAAATGTACCTTTATTTTCCTTAAAACCCCAAAGAAGTGGTATTTGAAAGAACAGTCTTCCTTCAGCGTTCTGTAACTGTCCTTGACCATAGCATTTGGCCAGCTGGATGAGGATTGTGCACTCTCATTTATTTTCCAAGATGAGCAAGGGAAGGGCCGTAGGATGTTGATAACATCATAGTGGGTGCACGTGTTTTCTCCTGTGTGTGTGTTTGCCTTTGCACGTGCGTCTGTGTGTGTTCCAATTCCAGGAGTGTGGAGTTTGTTTGCTTGTGTCTGCTTTGTTTTCTGAAGTATTCCAAGCATATAGAATGGTGCCGGACAGATACAAGGAGTTTAAAATATTTGTTTGAGTATGGGGTTTCAAAGTTCTTCTCTGACTTTTTCAGAAAGGAGTAATAGCTTTATTTAATGAGCATCTATTACTGTGCACCAGACTCTTTCTGAGCTTTCACTTTCCCATTTATATACAATAATCCTCTCAGAGAGATAGGAGAAATATTTCCATTTATGGAGAGGAAACTGAGACTTATAAAAAAGTAGGTGAATTATATAAGATAACTTGCTTAACCTCTAAGCTATAAGAAAGGTTTTGTAATATATAATAACAGTTGTCAGTGGGAAAAATGTTAAGAAAAGATGAATATATACATATATACATATATATATATATGAAACTAGGATCAAGTCAGGATTAAAGTAATAGGTAAGATAAAATGAAGGAATTAAGTGACTAGAGAATACACCAAAATATACCTGAAAAAAAAAAGAACTAGCATTTGAATCATTGTGAAATACATAAAAATCCTTTATTCTGAAGACTTACCAAGGTTTTTCAGTTTTTTCTTTTGTCATATTGCTGGGTTTGAACAAGCAAAATAGTTTAGAAGATCATTTGCTTTAAATTATCACCCTGTTTTAAAGGCTATGCTCTATGAGCAAAATAAAAAGCAGAAGGGTAGATATAATCCCACAGGTTAAAGACCACATTTGAACGTCAGCTTATGCACTATTAGAAAAGGGAAAAGGAAATTTCGTGGTGTGCGGTGATGCCTCACCTTAATTTACAGCATGTGAAAGTCAAGAGTAACAAGTAAGACAATTTGTAGGAACTAATGAGCATGTGGTCATGATTCACTGTGATGGAACGGTTCGTGCACTTGTACTTCTTAACGAGACTTGGAACACAAAGGAACAAAGGTTTCCTTTCTTCGCGTATCCGAGGTTGAATTCCTCGTTCAACCTTGGGGTTGCTACGTCCTCACCTTTGAAAAGGATGGTAGTCCAGCAGGTGAAGTTCATTCAGCCCACCTCAGTGGTTTTCAGTTTGCATTTATATTTGCAATAAGATTCTAGATGACGGTTTCTCTATCTCAGCAACATAGACATTCTGGGCTGGCTAAATCTCTGTTGTGTTTTGCACTGTAGGGAGCTGGGCAGCGTGCCTGACCTCTACCCGCTGGGTGCCAGTAACACATGCATCCCCCCGCCTCCTTCTGCCCACCAGAAATGTCTCCAGACTTTGTGCCAAATGTCCCCTAGGGGGCAAGCTCATCCCCAGTTGAGAACCACTTTTCTACCTTCCATTGTCAGAAAATTGGAACTTCGCTGCTGAAATGATTTTTTAGGTTAAGAAATTGCTTACTGGCATGTTTCAGCACCTTATGAAGACCAGAGAAAGATATGGAGTTTATTAATAATATGGTATTTAATCCACTTATATTCTAAAACAATTTAATTTAATTAAAAACTTAATGTTTTCCTCATAATAGAGGAAAAGGAAAAAAATTCTGCAAGCATGGCATTTCAAGTAATATACTTCTCACAAACTGACCAATAGATAGAAATGATTGTACCAATACATCAGATGAGTTTTACAAATGTTGCTGCCAAGGAAAAGCAGCATATTTAGTAATTAAAAATTACCTACAATTCTTTTGTTTGTTTTGAGTAGTCCTCAAAAGTGTACCCAAGGAAATTAATAACCTAGGAAATACACAGCACCCCTAGAATGTGAATATCTTATAATATCACCTCATTCCCTTTTCTAAATGTCTCTGCATACAGAGCCGATGTATTTAAATTTGTAATTCTATACTTCTGACTTCCCTGCATACTCTACTACTCAGTGGAAACATTGCAACATAAAACAATTCATCCTTTCTGAGTACGTCAGCAGTTATATAACCTAAGCACTTTGAAAGGACTCTGAAAGGCAGGTTCAGTTTCCCAGGTTGTGGACGAGAGAAAGTGGTCCGTACATACTGCTACTGTCAACACCATGGTGTTGTGAGAGGGGGAAGGACCTGGCTTACTCAGTGAAGGTCAGGTGATCAATGATGATAAATTAGCAAGGAGTTGTTGATGTGCTCACATGACCTATGACTGCTTAGCAAAATGTTTACCTCAGAAATAAAAGTCTAAGTTAGTGGAATATCTGCAGATCGGTAAGAATGATAAAAGAAAAACCGGTCTGACCCCAACCTAGCCTTGACTGAAGACCTCACTGATTATGGGAGATATGTGTAAATTAGACAGCCTATCAAATAAAACTGGCATATTGTTAAGAGATTAATATGGGACCACTCAGGGAAAGAAAATGTTGAACCAACTAGTGAAGTAGAATGAGAATTATTTAAGTTCCTTCGGAACCATTTTTTTGCACTGAGTAGTATCTGCATTTAGTAGTTTATTCCTGTTGGGTATTCAAAGGACAATTGCAATGCAAATTCAGTATCCGCTGTCGTTGGTTTTCTTAGCTTCATGCATGTTAAACCTGGCATTTTTATTACTACAGTATAAACATAAACGTTTTTTCATCTGTCATTAGGAGTTATCCCCTTGGCAATAAATGAGAGATTCATGATTGTAGGGTAGGTATACCAGAACATATATGTATACAGTTTGCTCACCATTGAGCTTGTAAGCCAATTTAAGGGAACAACAAATATATTCAAGCAAAGCATTATGCACACATAGCATTATGCTATTTCACCTTCTATTTATTTGTAGCAACTTTTGTGTTCATTTTAATAAAATGAACACAATTTGCTTTGAAATGTGAGTGATAACTGAGTAGGTGGTTGAGATAGCTCTGGAGGCCAAAGGTAGGATAATTTCATTTCTCCGGAACGTACATGGAAGAGAAAACACCCTCTGAGACCCTAAAGCCAAACCCCACAACGGTGGCTTATGTCCTCCACTGGTCTGCTTACTATTGTTGCATTTATATTTCTTACTAGGTTTGGTCATCTGGTTTCACATATCTTTGCAGAGTTGAAAGAGCAATCAAAGGACAGGTTGAAGGAAGAAGACATGTGAAGGGGAAAATTTTGGGTGGGCACCAAGGAGCATTCTGGGAATCAGAGTTAATTTGCTGTCATCCTGGAAACAAATATAGAAGCCTCCAAGGCCGTTGCCTAAGAAGTGATCAGAGAATCACAGTTCTGGGTTGGGGTGGGCGGGAATCAGAGCCTACCCTGGCCTCCCTTTCAAGCTTCCAAACACTTTCTCTCTTACTCTTATCAAGTGGTCTCCTTGCCTGTGTTTTAACAGCCATGGGGAACGGTAATGTGTCATCAACTGGCTCAGTTTGCCACCTATGTTTACATCCAAACTGAGAAAGAGTGAGACAAGACTAAGGATAGAATCCACTGGCAAACTGTAAGAAGCATCTACCCAGGATGACACTCCTCCCACTCAGCACACATTCATATTGCCTCCTATTTTCAGCTAGTCCAATATGGATGCCTGCCTCATTTCTCTAATTTACCAATCTAGCAATCATAACAATAAAAAACATAAAGTTAGCCTGAGATACTTATTCTCGGGGAACTTGTGCTGACTCCTAAGTTTCACCAAAACAACTGCCATGGAAACTAAAATAGATTTGAGATTATAATGCTCAGCCTTCCAGTGTTGTTAATGATAGTGGTGATGGTGATGGTGATGGTCATTTTAATGAATAATCTTTTGTTATGCTATGAGCTTTAGGCACTAGCTCATGTAATTCCCTCTCTCAAGAGTCCAACAAAATACTGTTATTCTCATTTTATAGAAAAGAGAATGAAGTCAGGAAAAATTAAGCAGTTTGCTCAGGGTCAGCCATTCAGTTGCAGAGCTGGGAAAATGGTCCATGTGTTGTTGATAACACACATAGACACACACCCCTCAAACAAAACCCTCACTCTTCAGTATCCTTCCATGCTGCTTTCCAGAATCAAGAGAAAAAGAAATCTCCCAACTGAAATTTCCTCAGGCCTCCATCTACTTCTTAAAATTGTCTCCATCCTGAGGGTCATATCAAGAAAATCTCTTTGGCCCATCTTCTCAGCAGCCATCCACCTTCTGAGCCCTTAGCTATGTCCTGGTCTTCACTTCCATGACCCACTGGAGCACTAGAGATATAATACCCAGGATCATTTGAAACCAGTTTTCCTTTAGAGTGAACTGGAATCCTCCATCTCTCTCTTTTTTTTTTTATCTCTTCTTTATGTGCAAAAAAAAATGGGCCACTATCATAATTATAAACTACAGTTTTGAAGCTGGAAGAGACTCTTGCTGGGTAACATCTAGATCTTTGCTGTTCAAGGCATGGCACTAAGGCCAGTAGCATCCACCTCATTCTGGAAGCTTGTTAGAAGTTCAGGATCTTAAGCCTCCCACTGATCCGCTGAATCAAAGTCTGAATTTTGACAAGATCTTCAGGTGATTCTATGCACATTAATGTTTAAGAAGCACTAGTTCATCTACACCTATCCTGTCACTTTACCTGGAGAAACTGATCCCCAAGGAAACTGAAGGGCCTATTTGAGGTCACAAATCTAGTTAAACTGGAACTGATCGATAGTTGAGTATGCTTTTCTCTATACCCTGGCAGCCTTCACCTGTGCTGCCTCCCATGTTCTGGACTTGCGCTGTTCACTTTACATGGATTGTTTCAGTTACTCCTTTACCACATTGTATGAGCTCAGTACTATTATTATCTCCATTTTTTTTTCTCATAGGGAACCTGAAACCTAGAGATGTTTGATTACTTGCCCCAAGTTATACAACTTCCAGGTACCAATCAGAGATCAGGTCCCATGTAGGCTGACTTTGCAATCAGGCTTGTAGCTCTAGGGTGTATACTGCATGCACACTGTTGTCTTTTCCTATGACTCTGTAATCTTCTATCTGTATTTCTGCCTGTCTGTCTATCTATCCATCTATCAATCCATCTATCATCTATCTAGGTATTCACAGGTTAAAGAGTGTCTAAGTGGAATCATTCTGTTTGATGGCTCTTTTCCTTTCATGAATCTCAGCGACAGAGGTTCTTTTCCATAGCTGCTTAGAACCCTTCTCCCCCTCCCCCCGGAGCTTGGGTTTAGCCATCACTGTGACTTAGAAGTTGTGAAGGCTTTGACTACTGAGGTGGAGGAATAAGAAGGTTGTTGCCCTCTGTCCCCTGAAGCACTCAAAAGTTTAAAAGTGTCAAGAAATAATTACTACAGAGCCTTACCTTAGATAAATAAATTGCTTTTGTGAGCTTTCTTGAAAACCCAGCGTGCAAGAGATTGTTTCCAGTAGAAACTTTTGCATTCCAATCAACTTAACGCCTGAAATGCAACCCAAGAGTAAATTGGAAACAACCTTGTTTATGTTCTAGTATAATTACAAAAGTTCCACTTCTATTGCGTTTAAAAAAGTGTTTGAATGAATGTTTCAGAATAAACATTTTCTTGCAAGAAGTCAGTACATTCTCCTCATCCCATGCACACACATATTTGATGTGCAAAAATAATGTGAGAAAAGTTCAAATTCATAAAAACTCCTAAATTAGAATATGAAATTTAAAAATTGAGTTAATCATTAAGTATCATTAAAGTAGTGTCCCATTTACACAAAAACGAAGTTTTTACACAACTTTTCAGAGCCTGGCTATATACAGGGTCCAGCAGAAGTAACGCTTGCATGAGTGTGGTTGGTAGGGTGTGTGAATGTCTCACACGAGAGGGACAGCAATTTGAACATTTCACCTAAAGAGTCATATGGTGTGCTTGAGTGTGATATTGTTATGTTACAGAATTACATGCTTAGGACTTTGTAATATAAGATTTTGTAATAAAAAGGGGGCTTTATTTGTGCCGGACACTGTATATAATGAGATGAACTACCCATACTTTTGCTGGGCTCTCTGTGGATCTAGACAGTAAACAAATACTTTAGATATTGTTGCCATGTGAATCACAAGTAATATGGATTGCACTGATCTGTAATATCTCCAAAAGAAAATACTTCAGAATTTTACTCATATCTGGACACAAACCAAGTCTGTTCATTGGTCTTCTCCGTAGAGAATATTACCTATTTGTACACACACACACACACACACACACACACACACACACACACACACACACACAGTATTTGGTTCCAGGTATCTTCAGGGTTAGAGGCCTGCCTTACGCTTTAATTTATCTTATTGTGATAACATGGGGTTTTCTTTTGTATTGCCTTAATAAATGTTTGCTGAGCTGAACACCACACCTTAAATACATGTATCTGGCTTTTCTGTTGTAAACTTTATTTAATGGGGAATGGGAAAGACCGGTTTTTTGTGGGGCTATAATTTTCAATCTCCTGATTTTTGTGATTTAAAGAGCTGGCCGTAATGCTATATAGTTCTCTGATTTTGTTTCTTCGATACAAAAAAAGCAAAATGAATGCATCGCAATTGAGCCACCAGCCCAGTTGCTTGCATATGTAATAGGGGTTCTAAATTACCACATAAACACAGCTGCAGTTTTTCGATCTGAAGCTTTGAGAAACATGCCGACTGGTGAGTGGGGGTACTCGGAGCTCTAAATTTAAGAGCATTATTATGAGCTGTGATAGACAATCATTCTGCCTTATTTAAATCTCTGAGCAACTGTAAAACTGGAGTGTGTCTTGCTTAAATATTCAGGTTTCTTATCTATGCACAAGTCTGAACAAGCAAGTTTAGCTCATATCTTAAAAGCTGACAAATTGTATTTTATGGTAAGTCATTGACTGCTGCATTTATGAAGTTACCAGAAGATTAATAGTTTTTAAATTTTTATATCTAAGTTATCTCACTGTAAAAAATCACTTCAAAGTCATACAAATTAATATAAATCATGCTTTATTTTTCAGGGCCAATAGCCTCATGCAGGAAAATAGATAAAACTATTTGCATCCATATATATTTACAAATGAACACATAAACACACACATTCACACTAGAAAGCTTTGTGCCTGAATTTTAGGTTGAAAAGCAATGAGGAGGGGTAAATTTTAAAAGGTATTGTCTCACTAATTTTGAAATGCCCTTCCTCGGAGAAAATATGCTTCTAAAAACAGTCACTTTGTTTGCTAATTTGTTATTTAAATTAACTTAACAAGAAATATGTTTCATGATTTGAACAGTGGTTTCGTAAAATTTATATATTCAATGCCTTCTTTTTAATATTCCTTAAGATGTCTTTCACAGAATTGACTCCTATTTGATGGAAAACAGGTAGAATCCTATTTCACACCAGTAGTTCTTTGAACTATTCAATTATAGTAAGTTAAATCAGGAGTGTTTTGCATACTAAATGACATGGGAAATATCACTTTGCTCTAATACTGATTCAATTAATCCAATAATAACTTGGAATTGGAGTCAAAGTTAATGTTTGGCCATTTTTCCATGGCTAGCTAGATTTGTGGAGAGTCTAAAGACAAAAGTCAAGACTAAATATGACCTACATTATGGTGTAACCTTGGAAAATTATAAATCTAAGTTCTCCTGTGGACAACAAATATTTTCATGGGTAAACTTCTACCATCATTTCAGGAAATTCAGTCTAACCACTGGAGACAACCCAAACGACACTGAACAATAAATACGATTACGTCAAGCAAACAAAACCAAAATAGGTGACCTATCTCTTTCCCCCAACTGTCTAAGGTCAGATAGCTTTGGGGAAGGGCTGATAATAATGATGACTAATTTCTGATTGTTCTACTCACCATTAAAAAATTAAGAGTTATTTTTAACTGAAGAAGTATTTGTGTACGTTTCCTTAGAAGAAGCGGTACTTATTCCTAACATTTTTTCAATCAGATGTTTAATTCAAGCAACCATAACAATTTCCACTTTTCCACTGTTTGAATATCTTAGTTTGCACAAAAATAAATACATCAAATACATAAGGAGCCAGCAAAACATCATATTTGACTGGTTCTAGTAAATTCAACTTTATCAAGGACAATCATCACAGGAAACATCATATTTGTCTTCACCAAAATATATTTGCAACAAATCAAACATAATCAATACTTTTGACAAAGGAATCATTATAAAGGCCCCATTTGTGGGGAAGTGAATGTGAAGTCATAGTGCTCTGCAACTGGGAGAAATTGTAAAGGTCACCTGGTAGGAGCCCTCTTGTGTGACAGATGAGGGACACTAAGATTCAAAAGATGGAAATCATTGACCTTGAATTGTTGAATGCCATTCAAAGTGCAACACCTCTGTCTAATCCCATTTTCGTGGAAAATATGGATTGTCCCTCAATATTCTCCCCTAATTCCAAGTAATAGAATGTCTAACTGCACACACAGCTGTCCAGAGTGACGACTATGTTTCCCAGCATCCCTTGCAGCTTCTCTGGGTTGAGTGAATAAACCTGGACAATGGATATAAACACGAGTGTTGCATGGCTGCTTTGGAAAAGATGTATGTTTCATCTTTGCTTTTTATGCTTCTCTCCTTGATGGTTGTGGGTACAATGCCAGTACTGAGTAATGGCTAGAGCTGGAGCAGCCATCAGAGGGTGGACCTGGGGAACGGAGGCCCTGACCCAGAGTAGCAATAAGATCAAAGGATTTTGAATCCTGAGGATTTTCATGGAGGAGAATCCTGAGCCTCCAGTGTCTAGACTTTTCAATGGGAGAAGATAAAAACAAAACAAAACAAAACAAAACAGAACTTCTGTCTTATTTAAGCAATGCTCTCCCGTTACTGCCAGTCCAGTGCAATCCTAAGACCTATACTCTGACGCGAGAGCCTGTACAGGGGCTGTCTTGTGGGAGGTATTCAGTAATGTTTGCAGCTACATAGGAGGCAGCACTGACACCTGCTTCTCCTGTCCCCGTATCAAAGCCAGCACTGGGTGTTTTCAGTTTCACTTCCCGACAACTCTCAAATCTGAGCGCTTGTCTTCATAGCCCCCCATCCATGAGAGCTGACGCTCTTGTCCTGCCTAGACTGCTCTAGATTCCTCTGCATGGTCTCTCTTCACTAAAAAGTTGGCTTTTTGCTTCTTTTAGAAGGAAGACCCAAATTGTTGACAAGATCTATGGGCCTCATTTCTCTGGCCTGATTTCACACATTTTCAGCCTTGCTGTCTGAGCTCCCCATTCCCATCCCACTTCTACTGAGTTAACATCTAGGACTCCTTCTTTCCCACTCTCCCTCCCTACACGCCACTCCCCCCACTCCCGCCGAGCACTTCTCTAGAAAAGTCTTCACTGACTCTAGGAAATCTCCCAGGATACTCTATGGCACCATATATTTTTTTTATCTTTGTCCTTAGTACAGTTTGTATCTTCTACTAAACTGTAAGTTCCATGAAGGCAGTGATTTGGATGTTTTGCATGCCATTAGATTTTCAGTGTCTAGCATGGTGCCTGATGCTTAATAAATATTTGCTGAATGAATAAACAGAATCGAAAAATCCATTGTTGGGATTTGGACAATCAGTGGGTTGGCAGTGATTTAGGTTTAAAAGAGAGGGGAGTATAGTTCAAATGCCACAATATAGTTTTTATGTTTACTTTGTAGAATGCCCATTTAGCTCATTGGATTAATCAATTTCTGAAATAGTCTTACATACACAATCAGATAGGCTAAGGGTTTGAAGCTCCTTGTTTCCTTATCTCTTTTCTGAGTCTGAAATTTAATTATTAGATTAATAGTCCTCAAAGTGATTCAAAGGCCCCTGGGGGTACCGAAGATCATTTCCAGGGGTCTAAGAGGTCCTCCTGTTTTTGATTTGGATCTGACCAGATTTTCTTCATATTCCTCAACCTTAATAACATAATGTAGCAGATCGGATGCAGAAGCAGTTATGGGATTCCATTTTAAATTTTAATACTATAAATATTGACAGACATAGTTCACAGAGCCAAAGCTCTTTGGGGTACTCAATATTTTTTAGAATGTTAAGAGATCCCGAGACCAAAGTATCATTTCCTTGCTTTAAGACTTGATCATCTCTCGAAGAGCTCATACATGTGCCCTTCTCTGAATGAACGGCAAAGACTGGCTGACAGTGGGCAGGAAAGTCTCCCCCTTGCTTCAAAATGAGACTGACTCTGTGATGTAGTTCCCATTCCCTGTGGGACAGACTAAAGCCAGTCTCCAGCTGAGACCACATTCTTGGTCAGTTTTCCCACCGGCTTTGCCCTGCTTCCCTCCTCTTTTCCTGAAAACACTTTGCACAAAAATTGCTTCAACAAGAGTCTTCGTCATAGATGGTGCTTCTAGGGAACCTGACTTGAGATACTGGATTTCAAAATTAGACAGTTCTGGTTCCTATGTAGATTTCCCTAATTAATGTTGTGACTCTAGGTGAGCTAGGTAAATTCTTCAGTGCCCGGCTGTAGCTGCCTTTGATTTTTTCCTGACTTACCTTTTGGCCTTGGGCATGCTAATGTTTTCATGTCATCTGCTTCCTTTGTGGGAAAACTGTGTGTGTGTGTGTCTCACACTAGGCTACCCAAGCAATGACTGCAAGTCAGAAATATTTTCTCAAGTGGTAAGTACTTGGCAAAATGTGGGGTGAAGACATAAAGCATAATGAACATTAATTATACAACCAGGGGTGGAAATACCCTGGGAGAGAAGTGTCTGGGAGTACAGCGGCCAGGAGAGATGGGTGGCCCAGTCAGGTGTTTTCCTGAGACTTTCCTGCCCAAGCAGCAGCACTGTGAACATGAAGATCTTGGAAACTAAAACCTCGTCTCCCTCTGTGGGGGAGCCCAGTAAGCTGGGAGGCAGTAGAGGGTAGGCAAGAGTGGGGGCACCTTCGTGCTGTGGCTTTTTTATCTTTGAAGCTGGACTCAATTGTTGTCTCCTCCTAGAGGCCTTCTCTGACCAGCCCATGTTTAAGTGCCCTCCCGCATGTCTCGGTCTGTTGTGTTGTTTCCCTATAGGGCATTGGCTTGTCAATGTGTACACTGTCTCTCCTGTAGGACTCCTTGGGTAAAGGGGCTGTGTGCATTCTGTTCACTGCACAAGCAGGTCCTCAATAAACCCTGGTCTTGAAGCCACCGGAGTTCTCCTTTGCCGATGGGAAATAAATGGGTACCGTGCTTCAGTAATTCCTCCCGCCGAATTTACTAAAACAACATATTCCATGTCTAGGTGTTTATCCGCCCAAATGCAAACATGTTCCACCGAAAGACAGGGACTGGAATATTCACACCAGCACTTTTCTGTAATAACCGCGCAGCTGGAAGCTACCCAAATTTCCATGAAAATACACAAATAAACAAATTCTGGTGTGCTCCATACAAGAAAATAAAATACAGAAATCAGAACCTTCAGCGGGAGGCAAACCTTGGATCAGTCTCACTAACGGGACAACGTGATGTTGAGTGAAAAGGAACTAGGGGCCACGGAGCGCGTTCTCTATCGTGACATTTACATGAAGTGTAAAAACAGGCAAAGCTAACCTGCTGCTGGAATCAGGGACACGGTTGCCCTGGGCGGGGGGAGGAGGGTACCAGCCCGGAGGCGCTGGGGTGGGGGTGGGGCATCAAGGAGGCCGGGCGTGTTCAGTCTCTCGCTCCTGCCGCGGGTTGCCGGGGTCAGCGCTGGGGGCGCACACTCCTCCCGCTGGGCAGGTGCACGTTTTACACAGGCTTTACACCGCAGTAAAGTTTACATTAAAACGACGGCATGGGGGTTTGCCCAGGACAGTGTGGGAGCTCTCAATAGCATTTACCAAGCACTTGGAGCTTGGAGCCCTGGAGGTAGGCGCCCTTTTGATGGGAGACGGGCCGCGCCCCGCCGGGCTAGCAGCGCCCCCCGTCCCCGCTCGGCGCGGCGGGGTGCAGTGAGCGCCAGAAGCCCGAGGGAGGGGTCGGCCAGCGCTCGGGCTGGGCTCCAGAGGCTCCAGAGCAGGAAACTCCCGGGTGCACAGCCCGAAAGACCCGCGGGATTCTGTCCTAGAGTCCTAACAACACTCCCTGCTGTCCGCCTCCGCCGCCTCCACCGCCTCGATCGCCCCGGTCGTGGCTCGAGAAGTTCACAGCGCCGCCGCCCCGCGGAGGTCGCGGCCGCCCGAGTCCGCTCTCGCCCGGGCCAGGGGCGGGGACAGGGTTCCGGTGTCGCGCGGGAGTTCTGGGCTCCTCATTGGCACAGGGCTCGCAGTGGCCGCCGCCCGAGGCTTGGGCTCCCTCCTCGGGAGGGCGGGGGAGGCGCCTGTCCCCGAGTGACCCCGCTGCGGAGGAAGGGCGGGCCACTCGCGGCCGCCTCGGGGACGACCGGGGGAGGGAGAGACAGAGGGTGCGACAGCTAGGGAGCGGGGGCCCCGCGAGTCAGTCCGGCGCCTCCTGGGGGAAGAGGGTGGGAGATTCCCTCACGAGTACAGAATCGGGGCCGGGAGAAGAGTGGGGGTCCTCTGAGAGCCCGAGTCTAGGAGACGGCAGAGAGTGGGTACCTCTAGAGCCCCATGCCTGGGAGGATTGGAGGAGAGCGCGCGCTCCTTCTCCCCATCCTAGAACCAAGGGACGTGAGGGAACTGGAGACCCCGAGAGCTCAGGACCTGGGGGTCGGGGAGCGGGGACAGGTAGCCTCGTGGGGTCCGCACCCCAGGGCCAGGGTGAGATTGGGGTGGTGGGGGGAGAGGAAAGCAGCAGGAGTCGGTAACAGAAAAGAGCCGGCCACAGTCACGCGGAGACTTTCTGGGTCGCCAGGTTTTGCTCTAATGCCCCTGGGCTTTGAAAACCAGCGGCTGCTCGCGCGTGAGTGGCATCTATACTGGCGCAGGCCATTCGATACTTTCCACGGGCTCGACTTCACCTGTGTGCAGCTGGGCCCGCTGGCTGGCAGCTTCTATTCCAGGAACCGCCCTTTTAGCTGGTGCTCAGGCCTTTACCACCACTGGCGCTGGAGGGAGCGCCCCAACGTGGCGACGACAGCCTCACTGGGTCCTCTGAAGGGGGGTTCTCACTTCCTGTTGATCCCCGTTTCTCCCCAGGCTGGGGACTGAAGCTCTGGGTCAGGGGTGGGATGGTGAGGTCAGGGAGGGAGCTGCTTGAGGGAGTGGTTGGAAAGCTAGCATACAAGTTTCTGAAAACGTGAAAGTTTCTGGTCCCTTGCCCCGACTCCAGGGCACTGCCCCCCAAAATTCCCCTCTCTCCTGGGGTCAGTGTGAGGGGAGAGTACAAAGGCTGAATTGTCCACAATAGTAGCTGTTTCTGCTCCGCACTTCAATTATGAAAGCACTGTCAGATGGCCACTTTAGTTCCCGGTCATCGCAAAGGGGGGAATCCTGCTTTGAGTTTTTCAGAAGTAATTTTAATTTTCACCTGGGCAGATGGGAATAGCTCCTGACACTACCAAGGAGTAAGACCAAAGGGGACTCTGGAGACTGGAGGGCCACAGAAAAGGCCTTCGCACACTGGCTTTTTCTCAGGGACCCATCTCAGCTGGCATACAAGCACCACTAACCTGTAAGCAAATTTTTGGTCTGGAAAAAAAGAAAAAGATTTCACCATTACATCTCTCTTCTATTTTTACCCATTTCCTTTACTGGGTCCTATTTTTACTCTGCCGAAGAAAGTAATTTACCTGTATTATATACTCGGATTTTCTCCTTAATTACAAGTTTCAAAAAAAGAAAAGAAAGAAAGAAAAGGAAAAGGAAGTGTTGAAGCATTGTCAAGAAACTAGAAACTATTATAATAATAGTATAAAAGAGGGTAGTGGACTGACTTTGGGGGACCTGACACCTTTCTATGCCACTAATTTGCAAGTCAGGTGACCTCAAGTTTCTGCCTTTGTTTATTCAGTAAAACATGGGTATGATCTCAAAGTCTGCTAAGCAAGGTTTCTTTGGGGACAGATTAAACAATTTGATTCAACTAAATTGCCATTAGGTGTATCATTTAATATGTAACTTCCTTCCAGCTTTAAGCGGAGGAGTGGTAGATGGCTGAACACACACTTCCTCCTTCTACATCCCTTCCACGTTCTTGTAACGCTCCAAGTACACAGCGATGTCTGGCAGGCTTTGTGTTCCGTTTGTAGCATTTGCAAACAGAGTGAGGATTACGGTGGAATGGAAGAGTGGCTGCAGAATTTCTTGGATGTGAGAATCTCACACTTCTCTTTCCATTTTCACTCTAATTAGCACACAACTTTAAAAAAAAGTTGGCCTGGACACAGCAACACTTTCGCACATCACACAAAATCCATGCTAATCTTTCCCCGTGGGATGTAATTCAATTGAATTGACATTCTAATAAAATACTGGCAAGACACAATCACAGTTTGCCTGCAATGCATAATTAAAACAGCACTATGCAGAGGCTTAAACCTTGGAGAATGGTTTCCTACACATTGTTGATTATGAGATTTTGGGGTTCTCATTTCTGGATGTTCATAGAAGGTGGTCAAGACCCTGGGCTGGCAGCTCAGTTGGTGAGAGGGTGGCCCCCTGGCCAAGGTTGCAGGTTGGATCCCAGGTGAGAGCACGTACAAAAATCAACCAATGAAACCAGTGAATGCATACATAAGTGGGAACAACAAGTCAATGTTTCTCTCTTAAAAAAAAAACAAAGAAAATCAATACATTAAAAAGTTTTAAGTGGAATATTGTAAAGTTACTTCTTTGAAGCAGAGCTGGTTGTGATCTTCATTGGCCACTGCTAGGGATGCATCAACGTCTGCCTTCAGATTTGCCTTGGGCAGCTGCCTGCAGCACCTGAACCTGCCTGCAGCTGACCGAGCCCCTCTGAGTCCCTCCGCTGTCTTCACATCAATCACTCATGTATGTATACACTGGCAGTTTGAATCTACCATCCAAGGCATTTGGGAAATCTTTAGTATTTTCTACAAGAGTAAAGCCCTGGCTGGTGAGGTTCAGCTGTTTGGAGCATCTTCATGTCACTGAAAGGTTGTGGGTTCGATTCCAGTCAGAGCGCAGACATACTGGACATATACAATCCCCAGTGTGGGCGGGTACAGGATGCATCCAAGCCATGCTTTTCTCTCGTATCAGTGTTTCTCTCCCTTCCTCTCTCTCCTTCTCCCTCTCCCTTTCTGTAGAAGTAATGAAAAAATGTCCTTGGGTGAGGAATACATACATACATAAAAACTGAGTAAAGACAGGAAGCCTTGCCTTGGGTAATGAAACTCAGATTTTGCTGTTGTGTTTGCCCCAAAGTGTTTTACACTGATAGAAAAACCCTGCTTTAGCACTGTCACTGATAACACACTGCAGAAATCCCATACAGTTTGGGTTCCTACATTTCATTTAAACCTTGTGATGGCTGAATGGTTGATGCTTTTTGTTAATTAATTTATATTGAAACTGAACAGTTGCATTACTGATAGTTTTTACTTTTTATGGTTAAGAAGTTCTGAAATTTTGATAAGAAGCTGGAGAAAAATACTAGGCCCCTTTGTGGATTCCTACGTGTTTGAGGTGATCTTGGGTAGTTGTGCAGTTAATATTTGTGATGTTAACAATCTCTGACTTCAGGAATAGCACGCCTTGGGAAATGGGTGACGTTTGTTTTTGGAGGTGAGAATAGCCACATTAGGTATCGGGTCTCAAGGCAGGTAATCGTTATTGACTTTCACATGAACTCTAAACTAGGTGCATCCTCTAAAGTAGAGACAGATCCTGGGAGCCCGTACCAGTGAGTGGATGGAGTGGAGGTGGGGGGGTAGGGGGGAGGACTGAAACAGGAAATGTGTTTCACTAGGAACAGGAAGCTAGTGTCTGTCTTTGAACAGAGCTGCATATTGAAGGAGCTGCTTTCAGGCAGATAAAACAAGATGGCGCTCGCCATTGAAGAGCAGGAACCAAACAGGGTAGGGTCCAAGTTCAGTATCCTCAGGGCTTTTGTGCTCTATAAAATCCATACGTACTTTTATTGGGATTCTTAGAATTAGAAAATGATACTGCTTTTGATTTCATTTGCTTTTGGAATTTCAATAATGTGCAGTGAAGTGGCACCTGGTTGTGGCTATGGGAAGGAAAATTGGTCCAGGAGACAGAAAAGTAGCACCTATGTCTGGAGGCTGTGTAGCGGGAACAGCATTGGAAACAGTTCGACTGCGGAGAGAGGCTATATGGAGATTTGAAGGTGCAAGGCTCAGTGAAACCTTCAATTAATTGAAAATTTTTCTCATTTGTTTTGTGAGAGCTTCTGACCTACCAGACCAAGAACACTTGAAATGTGAATCCTGGCTCCCTACCAGCTGTTTCAATGAGTCAAGGCAGGGTGCAGTAACAAATAGACCCCTAAATAAATCATGGCACAAAGAACAGTCCAGGGAAATTGTTCTTGGCTGGGGTATGGTGATGGCCACATTCCTTCATGCAGTTATCTGGGACCAGGGCTTCTCCTATCTGTGGCTCCTCCATCTGCTAGGAGCTTGTAATCCTTTGCTTGTAGATGGAAGGGGGAAACAGGGTGGAGGGGAGCACTAACTTCCGACAAGCTTTGAGCCAAAAGTGGCACATGTACCTTTGTTCACATTCTCTTGTCCAGAACTCAGCCATGGGACCCTGTCTTCCTGGACCATCCTGGGGTGCACAGCCTAGCAGTAGGCAGAGAGAGAAGGAAGGACATTGATCTGTGTTGGACACTCATAACCTGAGCCACACCGTTCCATTGTTCCAGATGCTCTAGGCATAATAGCTAATATTTATTAGTGTTTTTAATGTGCTAAGGGTTTTGTATACATTTATTTTTCCCTTAATCCTCACAACCACCCTGTGAGTTAAGAAAATTCATCCCCATTTTACAGTTGGTTAAACTGTGGCCTCGAGAGGTTCAAAAACTTGCACAAAGCTGAACGATGAATGGAAAACCAGGACTCTCACTTTACGTGCAGTTTATCCAGGGGGTCAGGAGGCTTTGGCAAGCTAGAGGCTTGATGTGGAGAGGGAAAAGCCAAAGCAATAGCTCATGAGTGAGTACCTTCACCTGTTGTGCAAAGACTTGCTAACTCTTTCTTCTTAGCCACACCCCTCTTTGGAGATCCTGAGAGGAGAGAGGTCTGTGGAAGAACTGGAGGAGAGAGGTGATTAAATCATCTGAAATCTGTTTGAAAAATCTCCATTTTCAAAAGCTTTCTGTTTCTAACAATGCTTGACTCTGTGAGAGACACTAGCCCCTTTTCGGAGCCAGCAGAGTAACAGAATGCAACTTGTAACAGAGTGGCTGGCTGGCCTGCTAAAGTAGCAATTATATTTAAATTTCAGTATCAGTAACGCTAGCTGGAACCACCTAAAGTAAAATGAAGGAAAGGGTATCAGGGCACGAGGCACATTTTCACTCCTTCCACTGCCCTGGGGGCTAGAAATGGAAAGTTTTGTGACTGGGCTTTTTTTTTTTTTAACTTGAAATTTTCCTCTCTTCTAAAAATTAAGACAGCCTAACAGAGCCTTATATGTTGGCCAATAGGGCAGTGAATTCGTGAAGTGAAAAAATGGAAGTTTTCATGGTGTTATAAGCTTACCCACACTGAACTTATATTTATTACCTAGGCCACTCCAGTTTTATGTGCTATGGACAAATTTACTTTAGGTTTTAGAGTTTTTGAAACTAAAAAGCAGCTCATAGCATCGTGTACTTTATTTCTCTTACAGCAATAGGATGTTCTGAAAACAAAAATATCATGGAGTGAAAATTAGCTTTGAATTTGGGATGCAGAAAGTTAGAAAACATCCATCCTTAATGAAGCCAACATTTTGCAATTTAGAAATCCTTTTTTTTCCAACAAAGTCAATGTTTTGGGTTATTTTAAATATATAATGATGCCTATGTCTTCATAAACCCTGAAATTCAATTAATAAAGATGTAGAAATAGGAGCCATAGTATTCCTTAACAAGATTTTGTAAACTTCCCCACGGAGCTCTGTTTATCCGGACCAGGCAAGGCTGCTGCATTTCAATTCTAGCCTTCTTTTGCATACAGAAAAGTACAGACTTGCCGAGCTGAGCCAAATCTGTCGATCCAATTACTTACCGGGTAAGAGAGCTGACTGTCGCTTTAGGCAAAACCTGTAATCTGTAAAACCCTATAGTATCAGTGACAGCCTAGTGAAAGGGAAGGGCCGATAGAGTGTATATATTACCTGAGTGATACACAGATGCACGCGGCTCCCTACAAATAATCTGCTTCAAATCTAACACCAAAGAGCAATGACGTATACAGAGCCTTGAAAACACAGCATTTGGTAAGTCTGCAATAATTTTTAGGTAGAATGGTCTACCAGCGGAAACGAAGACTCAACGGTGTATTGCACATCACTCAGCTGAGCACTAGCTGAAATGCTCGATTACCTTTAATAAAATCTGTTTTAGCTACTCTCGGTTTCAGGATCTAATTATCTTAGCGCCTTTGTAATGTTTGGTAAAATTTTGTTTTGCTAAAATGTGTTATTTGTAAAGAGAATGAATTTAGGAATAACATTTGATTACATCTCATCATGCAAAGTTCAATAATGATTTCAATTTAAGATAAAAAGTTAATCTCCGTGAAAACATGTTAAGTGAAAGAGGCCAGATACCAAAAATGCCCTTACGGCCTCATGCCATTTATCTAAAATACGAAGGCAGGCCATAATTTATCCATCATGTTTGAGGTCAGGAGAGAGCACATCTTTGGGGAGAAAAGAAGGCATAGTAGTTGGGAGGGAAAAAGACGGTGTTCTGGGGCGCAAATTATATTCTATTTCTCACCCTGGGTTCTGGTCACGCAGTTGCATTTATTGTTCACGTTGAACTATAAGAGCTGTACACTTATAGTTTGTGTAGTTTTCAGAATGTGTGTGATAAGCCAATTTAAAACCTTTAAAAAGGTAAATCCCTACAATGTTATACTAGTGTTTTAAAGAAGAGATTAATAGATAAGAGCATGGTAGTTTTGAGCCTCATTAGGTTTATTATTTATTAGCAAATGTTAGCTTTATAGTCACAAAATACAGAGCCAGTCAAAATGTTTTTCAAGAAGTTGAGATTACTTCCCATTTTACTTTAAAATTGATTCTGTTTTCTATGCAAAAAGAGATTTGGCCCAATCTATATTGGATTGCAATGGGAAAGTCAATTCTTTTTTCTCATGCATGGAAGTACAGGCAAGAATAAAATCAGGGCAGGGTATACTCAAGAAGATATTTTAATTCATGTTATCAGTATATCTTATAAGAAACCTAAAACTTCTGTAAGCAAGGTTTTGCTGGGCCCAGCATTTTTAGTGGTAATGAAGTTTCATGGCCATTATCATGACCATCTGGTAATCAATACCTGGGATATCTATTCCAGTAGAAATAAAAACCCTGGTAAAATGTTTCCATTTATAGGCTTTTTTTTTTTTGTAAAGGTGGGAGCAGATAAGAGATAATTCAGTAAATGTATGTCTCCATGGCCTCGTAACCATACAATTTTTAATAGATAATGGCTTAACAATTTTTTATTTGTTTTAATTTTTAACAATAACTGCAAAGAATTCCATGTGAATTTGGCCTCATTCCATAAAGCAAAAGACTTAATTCTTTTATTTATTCCACTTATGTTTATTGAGGGCTTTCTATATGTCAGACCATGGGGAAAAATGGGCTTTGTTCTTCAGCCTACAGTCTAAAGGAGTATTTCATTAGTCATGCAACGAATGTGTTTAAATGTCTACTATGTGCCAAGCTCTATCCTAGGTTCTGAGGATCTTGAGGAAGAAAGTGGACTATTTCAAAATTTCCCATCTCTGTGGGATTTTTATTCTTCTGGGGGAAGTCAAACAATGACCATAGTACTTGAAGGGTTCTCTATGATGCGAGTGTGCCTCTGGTACGCAGGGTATAGTGGGCTCTTCAGTCTCTGCCTTTCGATGGGAACGTTTAGTTCAGTTACCCTTTCCACGAGTGCACATCGCTCACAATCCAGTGCATGCTTCACATTCACAGCACCGCCATCAAACTCAGGGAACGAACATGGGTTTACCCTTGCCGCCTAATCTCCAAACCCCGGTCAAGTTTGGCTGGTTGTCCCCATGTCACCCTTTATAGAGAGAGAGGGCCCACTTCAGCATCACCTGTTGCATTTAGTCTTTGTGTCTCTTCAGTCTGGAAGAGTTCTGTGGTCTTTCCCGGATTTCCCTGAGCTTGGCACTTTTGAGGACTGAAAGTTTTTATTTGATAGAATTGTCCTTTGTTTCTTTTCCTGATATTTTCTCAGATAGTTCAGGCTATGCACTTTGGCAGGAATGTCACAGAGCTCATGCTGCATTCCTATTGTTACACCAGGTGGCATGAATTTCAATTTGTCCCGCGATGGATGATGTTCTCATTGGTCACCTGATCATGAGTGTGTCTGCCAGGCTACTGAAAAGTTACTTTTTTCTCCTTCATAATAAGTATTTCATGGGGATGTACTTTGGAACTAAGCAAATACCAGTTTCTTATAAACTTTGAATTCATTCATTCATTGATTTTTATCAGTATAGACTCATCGCTTCCCATTTTGATCAATAGTTTATAATCAATGACTGTCCTTATTTATGTTACTGCTCCAAATTATGCTGCTGGCTTTCAAGTTGGCTTCTGAGTTCTTTAGACATGTCCCCATCTTTCTTTGGCTATTTTCATGCTTTACTACAATGAAAGTTCTGCATTCACTTATCACTTCCTCTGGTCCAGTTCTGGAGCCTGTCATTTCTCTTTCTTATAGTGGATGCCTCCCAGCCTCCAATTTGACATGCTGGGCCCTTCTTTTCTGTGGACTCCTCCTTGTCCCCCTTTCCTAGTTACATATATTCCATCCCCACTGTTCTCCATTCCTTTATGAGTTTCCACACAGTATCATTTTCCTACAGCCTGAAAACCTTATTTCAAATCTGCTGGTGGTAAGTTTTCACATTTGTTCATCTTAAAATATTTTTAGTCTGCTTTAATTTTTCAAGGATATTTCTGCTAGATATATAATGCATGGGTGACAGCTTTTTCTTTTAGCACATTATAGATGTAGCACTGCTTTCTGGGTTACACTGTTTCTGGTGGGAAGTCACTGGTGATTCTCACCGTTGTCCCCTGGTATGTGTCTTTTTTTTACCTTCTGGCTTCTTTTAGATTTTTCTTTTTGCATTGGTTTTAACATTGGATTAGAATGCACCTATTGGTAGCCTTCTTCTTTTTAAAAATATTGCTAAGGGTTAATTGAGCTTTTGGGATCAGTGGGGTTCTTTTTTTTTTTTTTTGGTCAGACATTATTTTTTCACAAAATATTTTTTTTCTATCCTCATCTGTTTCCTCTTTCTACAACTTTGTTTGCAGGTACATGAGCCTGCTTGATATTTTCCCATAAGTCACTGTCCAGTCAGAATTCCAATGACTCCCAGCCACTCCAGAATCTGTTCAGCTCATTGCTCTTGGGTATTGTTTCTCTCAGGCTTTGTGGAGTCTCATCCTGATATGCATAGCGTTATATTCAGTGAATGACTAATGGGAACCCCTGGGGACGTTTCTGGAGCTCCTTCTCTATGTAACTCTCTCTTATCCACTAGTCTGTCCTGAGAACTGCAGTCACTGTCAGCGGCCCTGCATTCCAGGCTCTCCCCTCAGTTCAAAAAGACCACTATGCTCAGCTGGGGCAGCACCTGCCCTCACCGGGGTCTGGCAATGCTGTCAGGCAGGAAGTCATGGCTACTGGGGGGGCTCGCCCTAAAATTCCCCTTCTCTCAGGCGAAATAACCCTGTGCTCCTGGTTGTCTACCCTCTGAAATATTTGTTTCCCCCACCCCCGGTTTTATAGGTATTTATAGTCAGCAGTACTAATTTTAGACCAGTTAGTCTGTTATGGCCAGAAGTGAACAGTGAGTAAATTCTAGCATATATTAAACACTGATGAATGTTATGAAAAATACTAGAGCAGTGTAAGGAGGATGGATAATGCTGGGAAAGGGAGGTATGAGTTTAAATTATAGGTCAGGAAACAGGCATACAATTAAGCATGACAATTATAAATTAGGGAAATTTAGGCATCTGAAGAAGGGGCATCTAAGTGATCGAGGGTGTCTGGGAAGATTGAGAAGAGGAATTCATATGTAGTCAGAGACCTGAAGGACTGGTAGGAACTCACTGGGCAATGGCATAGGATATGGGAGTGCTGGCTTGTTTTCCAAGATACTGGAAACAGCATTTTATAGACCCAGGGTGTGGAGTCAGAGCAAAATATAAGTGGTTCTTAATGGCTGGATTAACACGGTGTGATAAAGCAGAGATCATGCATAGAGGGACTTTCAAGCCATATTGACAGGTCTGCACTTTGTCCTATGAGCCTTGGAAAGCCATTAAAGGATTTTAAGTGAGTGAAACTTGATCATAACCCCTGAATCTCCATATCCTCTTCTATAGAAAGAGTGTTAGAAATAATGGCATCAATTATATCTTTTATAAATAGTTCTCCTTTTTACATGGAGGGTTCAAGTTTTGTAACAATATCAAAAGTCAATGTCAAATGCCAACTATAAGAGGCCCTTGAAAAGATAATGCTTTCAAATAAATTTATGGATCATGTATTTCTTGAGAGAGAAAGCAATCTGAACATCATAAAGGAAATTGACGGTGAAACTCTAAAAACAGAACACAAAACCTTTGGTTTCTCAATTATCATCATTAAAAGATGGAAAAGATTGAATTATAATAAAGGGTCATCAATTGAATTATGGTATTTGTTAGTACATAAGAAAATCTAGATGGAGTGAATAAAATGTTTACACTGAAGGGTTAGTAGTATCACTGAAGAGAGAAGGGGAATTGTATAAACAGAAAGCCAGCAAACAAGGAATCAATCTCTTTATTTCCATGCCAGATGAGTGACATAGAAAAAAAGTTGTGATTATTTTTTTGATATAACCCTTGATTCAACTCAATTCAACAAACATTTACTTTATTTCATGCTAGGAACTAAAGGAATGAAAAAAAGATGACCAAGACTCTGTTTTCAAACCGAAGGCATTTATAAACCTTTGAGGAAACAGATGTTTCTAATTGTTTGTTACAAACAGCAGATGAAATGAATGGTTTCCACCTTGATTTTGGAGGAAAAAATGTGAACATTTCACTATATTAAAAAGCATGCAAAATAAATGCTGCAAGAGAGATGCCAAGAAACTTCCCAGGGAACCAGAGGAGACAGGGAACTTTCACAGATGGGAGAGGGTTCGGGCTGTGTCGACATGTTGAGTGGGGCTTGCAGAGCTGGGCGAAGAGAAGAGGTTGTTCCAAGAAAGGCATGGAATAACGGATGTGCTGGGCATGTTCAGGAATGTCACGTGTTGTGAGTGGTTGGAGCCGAGGGCAGCAAGGTGAGATATGTTTGGAAACGGCAGGAGATGCTTTTGCTGCCATGTCCAGTCCCCTTTCAGAGGGCATCCCTCCCCCAGCTGCAGTGACAGCTGGCTGCTATCGAGACCACAGCTGTGCCCTTTCTCAGATGTCTGCCTTTCAGGGAATAGAAGCCATCTCCACAGAAAGCCTACCTGCCTGCCATCTTCAGCCCATCCCAGTGATTGACTGGCTCAGAGTATGAAAGACCAACACCATTTATTTCAAGGTGGGACTAACACTGAGGGGCCACACGTGGTCCAGAGCAAGCTGTGGGACTTGGCTAAAGCTCGACTGTGGGTGCGACCGCATCCTTGCCTAGTTCCTTCCCTTCCCCCATCCCTAAGAACACTGCAAAACTATGAATGGCCAACAAATATATGGAAGGTAGTTAAACTTCATTTATAGTTACAGAACTGAAAATGAAAACAAAGATACCATTTTTTTCTATTAGGTCAGCACTTTGTCAAATATATTACATATTTAGAATGAGCACTTGGTCAAATATACCACCAACACACTTTTACTAGTTTGTTTGTTGCTTGACTTTGTTTAGTATATTTGTGCCTAAAAAGTGACAAGGTGTGTTATTTTATCAGATAGAACAAGCGTTGCCTGCATGACACCTGGGTTCTCACCTGCTGTCTTCTAGTTATTTTTAATGACTTATTTAAAACAATTTTAAATCTTTTATTGTTCTGGAGTTAATTTTATTTTATTCCAGCTGTTTTCCAACTATTAATCTATTTTCAAATGGTTTTTTGTTCAATAATTTATCTTTACTTCATTAGCTAAAAATTTATCATGGACTAAATCCCCACGTGCATTTTGTTCTGTTGCTAGATTCTGTTTCATTGCTCTGTCTGTTCCTGCCTTGACCAGTACAATGCTATGTTACATATCATCATTTAAAATATTTCTAAGAGCTGACAATGCTGTTACTTCTCTTTTTTACAAATTTCTCTTAGCTATTTTCACATATTTATATTTCCAGATGAAGTTAGAAGTTATCCATAATTTATTGTTACTAAATACTTTTTCTTCTCTTTTCCAGCTTTTTTGAAGTATATTGACAAATACAATTCTAGATATTTAAAGTGTACAATGTGATGATTTGATGTATATATACATTGTAAAACATTTACCATAATTGATTAACACATCCATCACCTTACATAGTTACCTTTTTTTTTGTGGAGAGACTGTGTTAAATTTACTTTCTTAGCAAATTTCAAGTATTCAATAAAGTATTATTAACTGAAGTCACCATGTTGTCCATTAGATCCTCAGGACTTATTCATCGTAGAATTGGAAGTTTGTACTCTGACCAGTATCTTTCTATTTTCCCCACCCACAGTGCCTCACCATTCTACTCTGTTTCTATGAATTAGACGTTTCATATGTAAGTGAGATCACGTAGTATGTATTTTTCTGTGTCTTGTTTATTTCACTTAGCATAATACCTCCCAATTTCCTCCAACGATACCACAAATGGCAGGATTTCCTTCTGTTCGAAAGCTGAATACTATTTCACTGCGTGTATTCCTCCTATTGCCTTTTTCTGTTCTTCTGTCCATGCACATTTATGTTGTCCCCATCCCTCGGCTAGTGTGGATAATGCTGTGATGCGCACGGGAATGCAGACCTCTCTGCAAGATACTGTTTTGTTTCCTTTGAATAAACACCCAAAAGCCAGACTGCAGAATCATATGGCAGTTCTATTTTTAATTTTTGGAGAAAACTCCATATTGTTTTCCATAATGTCTGTACCAATTTATATTCCCACCAACAGTGCACAAGGGTTTCCTTTTCTCCACGTTCTCACCAACATTTATTATTTCTCGTCTTTTTGATAATAGCCATCCTAACTGGTGTGAGATGACTTTTCGCTGATTTGCATTTCCCTGACAAGGGTGATGTTGGGCATCTTACCATGTAGCTTGTGGTCATAGTAGGCTTTCCGTGGGAGAATGTCTATTCAGGTCCTTTGCCAATTTTTAAATTGAATTATTTCTCTTTTTTGCTATTGAGTTATAGGATATATGTATGTATATATAATTTATATATTCTTCATATATTTTAAATATTAATTTCTTACTAGATTATGGTATGCATATCCAATATTTTTGAAGTCCTGCTTAACTTAATCCTAAACTTTTTAGTGTTTTTTTTGGTTGGGATCTTATTAAATTTAGATATTGAATTATTAAGAATCTTTTATATATTTTACATTCTTTATTCAATGTCATGATATGTCTTTCTATTTATTCTTAATTTTTATGTTTCTCAGTAAAAGCTTACATTTTTTTTCTTTTTTTGTGGTATGTATATATTCTGCATATGTGTTTTAACATTTATTCATAGCATTTTGCTGTTATAGATAGTACTTTAAAATTCGTTATATTATCTGCCTGGTTATTATTTGTATACAAAATAGATGTTGTATAATTAAGTTGTAGCTACTTTACTAGGTTACTACCAGGTTTTTCTCAGAGATAGGTTTTTGCTTTTTTTTTAAACATGCAAACTATTCAACCTTCAAAGATCAGATAAATTCAGTTCATTTAAATGGGTTCAAAACAAAAATAAACACTTTCAAATTCCATTTGCAAAGCCAGCAAACGCTCAATAGATAGTTCCTCCAAAGGACACTACTGATCAGTTCAGTTTGTGAATTTTATGCAAAAATATTGCAAAATAAAATATTTTATGCAAAAATATTAAAAAATAAAAATCTTATTGTTTCTAGGTGTTTTCTTTTGTTGATAATCTTAAATTTTTCATGCATACTGCCATATAATCTGCAAATAACCACAAGTTTACTGCATTTCTTATATTGATACCTTATATGTCTCTTGTCTAAGTGTATTGTTTGTTACTTTGTAAATGATAGTAAACTGGAATTTCTTTTCTTGTTTCTGATAGCAAGGAACATTTTCTCATTTTTCCCTATAAGCACAGTGCTGAGGTGCACTCTGGTATCATGTCAAAAAAGTCTCATTCGCTCCTATTTTTGTCCAGAGTTCTTTTTAGGCAGGAATGTCATTTGAATTGTATCAATGATCTTATTTAGCATCATTTGAAGCAACAATTAGAATGTCTCCTTGTTCTATTCTTGTACTATTTTTAATCAATGAAGTTCTTAATATTATATCATTCTTATACTTTTTGCTGTTTCTATTTTTTCACTATATTATATTTGCTAATATTTTATTTAGTATTTTTGCGGTTTCCACTAGTGAGTTTGATCTTTTTTTTTTTTTTTTGGTGTGGTGGTGGGCGGGGCGGGGGGGATATCCATGTCAGGTTTCTTTCAAAATTTTGCTGGCTTCAGTGCAAGGTATTTGAAAGGTTTCTTCTTTATGTTTTGGAACAGTTTAAATGGACAGGATCTATCTGATTTTTGAAGTTTGAAAAAGTTCACTTCCTTCCCAATCCTGTCCCCCATTTTTAAAACTATACTTGGAAAATCTCCGACAGAAAGCCCACTAAGAGTGAAACGATTGACTTTGGATATGGGCTTATCAGAGCTTCTTTTCTCCTTTCCAGTTTTCTAAATTTAGGGAAGTTTGGAAACACATTTTATAAGAGAAGTAAAGGAAGGAGAGAAAGGAAAAGCTGAAGAAGAGGGGAAGACGCTGTGAGTGGAATGAATTGTAGTGAGTAAAACTGTCTGCTGGAAGATTATTTAGGAAGCCATTCTAGAAGTCCAGGGAAGAAATGATAAGGTATATACTAAATCAGTGGCCAAAAGGAGGGGATGAATAGAAGCGATAACAAAAGCCCTGAGGCTGCATGGAATCTAGAGGGAGACACTGTAGAGAGAGAGTAGAGCTACAGTTGGAACCCCAGGACAGTGCCGCGTGACTAAGGGGCACTAAGCAGTTATGCGTGGAAAGTATGAGGAAACAAACCTAAGTAATATGTGCCCAGAAGCCCAGGTCTGAGCAAACACACTGAGGAGAAATCACCTGAGAAGTTGGAAGAAAAGCGGGAGGAACACTGACCTAAGCTAAGAATGAGGAAGCTTCCAGAAAGAGGAGAGGGTCATTAGCATAAAATGCTGTATGGAGATCATTTAGGATTAGTAGATTATTGGGATCTTTTGAGAGAGAAATTTCAAGAGAATGGTGGGGAATCAAGCCATAGTTGATGGGAGAGGAAGAAATGTTTCCAAAATAAATTAAGTGAAGGGAATAAGACACTCACCTGGCAATGTAAGTGGAACTAGAATGGAGGGAAGATGTTCCTCAAGTGGAAGGAATTATAGGACAGGGAAAGTATGGCCTCCATTCTTGGCTAAGTAGACTAATTTCTTGTTGCTCCGGACATTGTGGCCACCATTATTTTTTTATCAGAGAGGAATTTATTTCACTTTTACACTGGATCCACCTGAATCAGTAAGCTGACCAGAATAACTCAGGAATACATTATTTTCATGACCTAAGAAAAGGCCTCCATATTTGGTCTGGTATAACAAGGAAATGGTTATTTCTGGGCTTTATAGATTTCTGATTATAGGCAGTCTATTTACGGGTGAACTCTTTATTTCTGTTTCTTGTTAGTAGTACTGACCACAGAAAGTTTACGTGAACTCCTCCAAAACAAATAGAACATTATCTGCATCCCTGGAAGTCAAGCATTCACTTTCTTTATTGGGAAAGGAAGACAAAAAGAGGCATGGCTGGCTGGTTCTTGGAGAGCCAAGTTCCCCAGCAGCAGTGCCAAGGTTCATTTTTCCCGACTCCTTGCAAAGTGGCAGGCCTTATCTTAGCCTCTCATTCTGAAAGTGCCCTATCTTTGGAAGTGGTTTGGATGTCACTTGAGAAAGCGCAGCGTTGGTCACTAACTTTGTAGTTTTAAAAATGTTTTCCAGTGAAAGTGATTCTGTTATTTTGAAATTGTAAAAAAATGCTATGAGTATCATATACGTTTCACACATGGGGCTTCCTGGAAACACAATACATTGTGCAAGCATTATGTGTTCATAGTGATTACACAGGGCTACAGAATCATGTCATTTCTTGGTGAAAACTACAATTTAAAGCTAGTGTTTGTGAAGGCCTGAAAATACTCCATTGCAGGCTCATTCTTTTCCAAGTTGTCAAAACATGCGAAGGGCTTCCTGGAAGAAAGTTCAGAGCTTGGGGGGTTCTAACTAAAGTACATATACTGTTACCATACGATCCAGCAGTCGAGCTCCTTGGTGTTTACCCGAAGGAGTTGAAAAGGTAGTCACACAAAAACCTGTACACAGATGTTTATAGCAACTTTATTCACAATGCCAAAACTTGGAAGTAACCAAATATCCTTCAGAAGGTGAATGAATAAATTGTGGTACCTCTAGACAATGAAATATTGTTTGGTGATAAAAAGAAATGGGCTGTCAAACCATGAAAAGACATGGAGGTAACTCAAATGCATATTCCTCCATGAAAGCAGCCGATCTGAGAAGGCTATGTACTGTATGATTACAACTGTATGACATTCTTGAAAAGGCAAAATTATGGAGATGGTTAAAGATCAGTGTTTGACAGAGTTTGGAGGGTCAGTGGAAGGATGAAAAGGCAGAGCACAGGAGATTTTTAAGGCAGAAAAGAACCATAATCATGGATATATATACTTATACGTTTGTCCAGAGCCATAGAATATACTATATCGGGAGTGAACCATAATGTAAAGGACGGACTCTAAGTGATAATGCTGTGTCAGTCAGCGTGGGTGCCTCCGTTGTAACAAATGCAGCACTCTGGTGGGGGACGCTGAAAACAGGGAGGCCATGCCTGTGTGGTGATAGGGCTTACATGGGAAATTGCTGTACTCTCCCCTCAGTTTTGCTGCGACCTTAAACTCTAAGAGTAAAAACTCTTAATAAAACAACAAACTGCAATATGTTACCAGTGATCTCAATCTTCATAATAAATAAGGTGTCACTCTTTCTGCCCACAGTGTCCTGTGCTATGTCAAGACCCTTGCAAACACATTCAGATGTGTTGACAGTAGATGCATTGAAGACTAAGGGATGAGGGTGTTCGGTGCTTGTCCCTTTATAAAAAGATGGCTGAGCGCATGCACACGTCAGGTCCCCCTCCTTGTGGGAAGTTTGCAGAGCTGATGTTCTTCGACACTTTGCCTTGCCAGGCTCTCCCCGTTGAAGAGACTATGGCTTCTTCTTACATTTTGCATGTTCCCTTTTCTGGCAAGAGTGCTTTGGGGTGTCCTAAAGATCAATCAGTATTTGTAGAATGATGGTGAGGATGAAGGACAAATGTTACTTTTTTCCTGTTTATATACTTCCCCCTTTTTTTGGGTCATGGGATCCCCTCTATACACTTTGAGGAATAGAAACTACTTACTCCATTACAAACCGCTGTCATGCATAGGAAGTTGTGAAGAAATTTGTTGTCTCTGGGAAAAAAGAGCACTGATTAGAGGACATGATACTAAATGCATGATTGCTATAAAACTATTTTGCTTTCTTAAATATATAATGAATGGTAGCAGTTAGATTTTATGGTTGTGGGATAATCAGCATTTAAGAAATAACATGCAAAGCAGAATTCTTTTTCTCACAGAAATTACAGGTTGGAGAGAGAAGACAAATGGCATACATATGTGTTTTGGGAAGTCATGTATTTTGAAAATGGGAGGGCATTTTGTTTCCTTGTCCTTGGAAACTGAGAATGGTAGTTTATCTATAAATAATAGTTAAGGGTATGTGTGCTGGGATGGAAAATGTCCCCCAAATTTCAGGTCCTTCCAGGAACTTCAGAATGTGACATTACCTGGAAATAGGGTTGTTACAGATGTGATTAGTAAAGTTGGAATTTATAGTGGAGTGGAGAGGGCCCTTGCTTCACGTAACTGGTGCCCTTATGAAAGAGAAGAGACAGAGAGGGACAATGGTCCTGAAGAAGCCTGGTGAGAGATTGGAGTTAAGCTGTCAGCAGTTAAGGAGTGCCTGGGGACACCAGGAGTCAGGAGAAGCAAGAAAGGATTTTCCCCTCCAGGGCTCAGAGGGAGCGCGGCCCTGCCAAAAACCTGGTTTCAGACCTCCGGCCTCCAGAACTGTGAGAGCATAAATCTCGGCTGTTTTAAGCCCTCCAGCTGGTGGTGCTTGGGTTGCGGCGGTCCTAGGAAACTACTACATGGACTGTCATGATGTACACGGTTTCAAAGTCATGACCAATGTCCAAATACTGGGAGCTGAGTTAGTTAATTTTGGTATACAATAAAATATTTTATTGCCTCTCAATCTGACTGATATGTGGACTTGAGATATACACAGGAAACTGCTGAATGACAAACAGCAGCCATGTGGTGTGCACACGATTGCAAACATAAGAATTATATATGTATAACCACAAGGTTTAGAATGAAATCTTTATTCTCACACAATTGGTGGAATATGGTAAAATATTTCTTGTTTACTGTTTATTTTAATAAGAATAAGTATTTGATGTAAAAATTGCAAACAATGAGTTACAAAAACAGTCTGATATAAAAGCCACCACTAACTGACTTACATTGAGATTTGTTCATGCATAGGGCCTAGTGAATTTCTCCCCTTTTTGTTGCTTTTAAGACTGAACTAGTAGCGTATGTTGAAAAATGAGACAAATGGCTCTTTAAAAAATTGGGACTGGTGGAAAACTTCAAGATCTACAAATTATATTGATGCTCTAAAGTGCTGAACTTTCTGCTAACTAGGACTAAAACAGAGTAAAAAACAAGTAGTCATGGCCAAGCAATTTAGGAACAAACAGACACAGAAACGTACAGTTCTTCTACATGTTTTTTTGTAGAACTGAAACTATAATTAATACCTCAAGACCACAAAATGATTGGGATTGGAGGGCTTGGCTTCTGGAGAAATATTTGCAGTGAAAGTTAAGAAGCTGGTGAAACAGCTTATTAAACTAGCCTGTTCCATATAAATACCGTAGTCTGGGCAGTGATGAAATCTTGCTGGAAGCCTTTGAGTGAGTGCTCAGAGCCAGGGTCAGCTTTCATTATACAACTGGAGTTGGCTCTGGTTCAGGCTAGCTGACCTCTTACTTGGTGCAGGACTGTGGCCCTCTGGCTTCTCTGGAAAAATATTGCTCCTTTCTTTACAAGGCTTTTTATTTTGGAAATTGGTTTCAGAAGTATCAATGAGTAGGAAGTGTAGAAGAATTAAAATAGGATCCAGTGCAATAAAGAACCCTTGCGTGATTGTCCATACCCGCGTGAAATGCAGTTGCTATTTATTTGAAGAGCAAAACAGGAAGTCATTCTCTTAGTGAACCATCCATTAAGAGTCAGCTTACATGATGATTTCTATCCTGTCACAAAACCACTAGTATTTAAAGCAACAAATGCCTTCTGCTTTCTCTAATCAGATTTTTCTTCTCCACACTAAAAGAATGTGGATGTTTGGGACATTCACATTACACATAGTCAAATCAACTACTTAATGATTTTCCAGAAAATATGCTATGAATAAGAGAAATCATAATGCAAGCAAAGTATATTGTTTTTGTTGTAGATTTGATCTTCTCTTCCCACTTGGGAGGGAGTCTTCCAAAAGGCAGTGTTTTATAGTCATCAGAGCAACCACATCCTGGATTCATTTTGGTGAAATCGCTCTTGGAGATCGTCTTAGAAAATGAAAGTGCAGAAAGAATAAATAAAGCACTAGAGGAGTAGAAGGGAAAATATTCATGCATATTTCAAAAAAAATATTCATTCATTGTCTAAACCGTGTGTACAAACAGTGGTTCCTGAACTTCCAGCGTGAAAGTCCCAATGGGGTGTGAGTTATACTTCAGGTGATTCAGACTCTGGGCAGTTCCTGGTGGGCATGCACCTCTGGGAGCCCTTGCAGAGTGGTTCTGCCCCACATTTCTAAGTAGAAATGCAATCTTAGAGTTAGGGTTCTTGGTGTAAGAATGTGCATTTTTTTTCATTCAAATCACTCTAAAAAGACATAGTTTCTGGCCTTTTACTTAACGTTAAGATGATTGTTATATTCCTGGTGCTATTTGTTATTTTTTCTAAATTGGCTAGATGCTCTCAAGAATGCAAAGACAAAGAAGAAAACTGCCTATTGCATAAAAACCTTGCTTCCCCAATTCTTTTTTCCCATTTGAAGATGCTACTGTTCACGTGGTACCACCTTCTGCAAATGATACTAACTGACACTCTAAGAGTGTCTTTTTATGGGGAGTGATTCTATTTGCTTGCCAGTAGAGATTACAGACACTTTCTAGACTTTACATCTTCTTGGTCACAGCTGAAGAATGAAAGTGGTCCATTTTCTGTTAGTATTTTGTACTTTTATTATTTTCCTTCATTGGCAACTTCTGGGAAAGGTGATTCTGAAACACATTTTATTGATCATCAAAAAACTGTTAATTTCAGGTCTGGAAATTCCAAGGGAAGTGTCTTGACAGCTAAGACACATGCCATTTTTAGGTTTTTTCTGAGATTCATGGAGCTTCATCTATGTCTGCCTTGTCTGGCAGCCCATGCGAGGATGAAAGGCAACACCTATACTCCTGACAAAGACATAAATTTAAGTGAGATTACTCTTCTAATGGTACTTGTGCCCACCTCCAAGAGTTTCATTCTTACCTCCAGTGTTCAAATAGATAAACATTAGCCAGGGAAGGGCAAATTGCCATTAAGTCAAACCTCAGAATCTTTTTGGTTCTTACTCTAAATACCTCTTGGACAACAACTGTTTTCACAGTTTTGGCTGGGCCTACAAAGTAAAATATTGTAAGTAACAAATGAAGACTGACCAGATGATTCTGGACCAAAACTCTCCAATTATCTTTGGTATGAATGGACATCATGGATAGTCTACAAACAGAATATACCTGAACATAGACAACTGTCAAATCCCAGGTAACTTTTCTAAGTGAACTTTTGGAGTAAGGGGCTACAGAGTCATTCCAGGCTGACCTCAAACTCTATATGAGGAATCTCACGTTTATTATTATTAGCTTGTCATTATTATTGTAATGACAATGATGCCGATGAAGATGATGATATCAATGAACATTTATTGAGGCTTCCTGCCAATTGATTTGTTTTCCAGGCATTATTTTATTCAATCCTCTCTTTAGGCTTGAAAAGTCTGAATAATCTGTAGTAGAAGTAGAGAATTATAGATTTAATTGATGCTAACTTTACTCTAAAATTAAATGTTACTAAGGGAATCCTGAAAATGAAGCTGAATTAATACTTAACAAAATATATAAAGAATGATCATCCACAGAGCCATTCTTCTATGTTACTTTATGATTTTCTGCACAGATGCTGTGAAGTATCCAGGCTTCTGTGGCAAATGTGAACTTGTACCAGATAATGAGGAAGTGGGAGCAAGCAACTTTCAAGCTAATTTTTATAAGTGAAGACACATTTTAGAAATGAATAGCCACAATATTAAACTAATTTTAATTTATGTCCTTTCTCCTTGTTCTACCCTTTTCCAGTGCATTTATTGTTTGCTGTTTGGATTTGGACAGTAATTTCAACTAGTTAGATAGTTTATTTAATTTAATGCTGCCAAGGGCATATGTTATTATTTGGCTCAATGTAACATGTAACAATAGGAGTTTCAGCTAGAGTGACTGCTACATTCTACACTCTCCTAACTACTTTCCAAGTATTATCTCATTTAATACTCACAGCAACCCATGAAATAGATGTTATTAATATTATTGCTGCTTTGTAGATGAGGAAACAGTCTCAAAGAACTTAATGGCTTAAGGTCACAACACCAGTAAAATGTGGAGGTCCACTCTGTTTTTAAAATTAGTTCTGCTTAACCTTTGAATAGGAACATCCTGTTTTATTTTTTGTAATGGTCTCAATATCTTCTCTGATGTCTTTCCATGCAGTTTCTATTTCTTCTAGCTTGCTCTTTTCTGGTTGCTTTTGCCCCTGGCTTTTATGTTACAGCAAAGGTTCTCAACAAAATCACCTAGGGGATTTAAAAAAAAAATGGATGCTTAGGACCACCACAGAGCAGTCAAATCCAAATCTCTGCTGATGGGGCATATTTCTTCAAAGTTTACTGGTTGATCCTATGTTCAGATTAGGGGCAATTCTTGAGTGTCTGTATGTCTACTTTTAAGAGTGGAAGACCAAAAAGCTGATTGGAAAATTCAGGCCCAGATAGTTCAGTGATGAATTCTATTGAACACTAAATAAAGAAATAATACCGATATTCCACAAAACCTTTCAGAAAATACAGGATGATGGCCCTATTTAACTCATTTTATGAGGTCACTGTCACCTGGATAACAAAGCCAGATAAAAGCATTAAAATACATATATACATACATAAATGTATGCATAACATAGACACCCATACATATATCCTTATATGTGTGTACACACACACACACACACACACACATATTTATACATGCTTATAGAAAGAAAGAAAAAACACAAAAAATACATACATGAACATGCCTCATGAACATAGACACAAAGAAAGATTCTTAACAAAAGTTAACAGATAAGCCCAGGAACACAAAGTTGATTTCACATGTGAAAATCAGTTTCACTTAACAATTCAATTCACATGAATTGTTAAGTGAAATTCACAGCTGTTAATTCACTTAACAAAAGAGAAAACATTGTTTCAATAGATGTGGAAAAATGTCTGAAAAAAAATCAGTATTTACTCATGGCAAAACATTTAATCAAATTAGGGAGGGAACCATCTCAACCTGATAAAGGGCACATGTTAAAACCTATGGCTGACATCATATTCACTGTTGAAAGATTAGATACTCACTCCCTAAGATCAGAAACAGGCAGGAATGCTGACTCTCAGCCCTGACGCTCAACATTGTACCGGAGGGCCTTACCTTCACAATTAGGCAAGAAAGGAAAGAAAAGGTAGAAAGATCTGAAAAGCAGTAAATCTATCTCTATTCACAGGTGACATATTGGTTATGTAGAATCTATAAACACGTATCTGTACTTATTCAGCTAATTTTGGGGGGACAGGATAAAAGGTCAATATACAAAAACTCAGTTGCATTTTTATGTGTTAAAAGCAACTGTAAGCTTGTAACCTGAGACTAGGACTGGTTAGCATTTCATTTCAGCATAGGGTGGTCTGCTGGGCTGTTTGTGCGGTAGCCCCGTGTGAATTTTAAAAATATCTTTAATATTTTTAATGGTGGTCTGGTTGGATTCCCAAGGAAAGAGTTTTCCAATCTGGAGGAAAATATTAATATTTTTAATGGTCTGGCTGGCAGTGTTCTGAAAGTTGAGAATTTCAGAATTCAATAGGCATGATTTCACTTAACCCCCACTTTTGGTTTAAAGAGTGTACTCTCAGCTATGTCTGGCATCTGTGGTACAAAGATCTTCCATTTACCCTCTCTTGTTATTTCACATGAGTTTGTTTCTTAATTTTTGGGAGTTTCTTACTGTTATTTTATAGAGTACAATTGATTTTTAAAAATATTTATCTTGTATCTTGTCACATTATCAGACTTGTTTAGTATTGGTTTGCATTACCACAGTATAATATTCCACTGTTAACCTTTATATGTGGAGTCTTCTCAGTTTTTGAACATTGTGAACAGCACTGCTGGGGCCATTTGTGAACGTGGTTTTTAACTATTTTTAATGCAGCTATGAAATTTCAGATAAGTTGTTAAAAGGCAAAGTAATTTAACTTAAATGGAAATAAGTTTGAAGGAGTAATTTAAAGACTGTTTTTCTCACATTGCTCTCCTTTTCTGACAAAAGGTATCAAAAAATGTTTAAAAAATTGTTTTACTGAAAAAACTAACTAAAGAATGCAGTAAGGTTAAAGGTGATCAAAATCCTAGCCTGCTTGAGGTAACCTTGAATAGATTACCCAAAAGCTTTACGTATAGGGAAATAATAAAAAAATCATGAAAATGTCTTTTAAATTTTAACTAAAAATAGGTAAAACTATACATTTCAACATTGGCAAGATTTCAGCTCTTAATGAGAAATGAAAAGGAAGCCAAGTTCAAAAAAAACTGTTTAGTATATTTAAAATTTGAGTAAATTATTTTGTGAGCACTTTATAGAACATTTTGCTGTAGTATTTTTGGGTACAAATGATGGTTTAAAGTTTTTTTTTTTAAGTCAACAGAGTTGACCTGGAAGTTTAAAATTTACTTGAGTTTGAGGGCATTGTTTTTATTAACATCATTTACACTCCTGTCTTCTTTCTGTATTTTTTTCGACCCTTCATTTCCTAACCTTTATTTTGCTTATTTCAGGATCTGTGTTTGCAAATTGTCCAGGTTGTCTCCCAGTTTTGTCACTCTCCTCATTTTCCAGCAGCTCCTCTGGCTCTTCATTGGGACTGGTTAAGATCCTAGCTCTGAGAGTCTGCCTTTGGACCACGACAACTTCCATTCACTTCTCTCACTGATGCTTCTACTAGCCTGTTCTCTCTCACTGAACAACCTCCTTTTTCTTATTTCCTACCCCTCCAGTGCTCTAATGTTAACCCAAGTCTTGCTGCTTCTCTTGTGTATCATTAGAATTAATGCTCTTGATAGCTACACAGAAAACACCTTCTTCTTTTACTTTGTGGCTTATGGGCTTTGCTGATTCCCAATATTTTTTGGTGAATAACAGAATCAGCTTTTTCAGCTGTCACTTCTGGAAGTTGTTTTCCTGGAGATGGTCCCATGACAAATATTGGCTAAGCATTCTAAGAGGAAGTCAATTGAGAGCCTCCGTGTTCTCAGAGAACCACGGCCCATTTGATGATTAGTTTACCTCCTACTTAATCTCCAGCAGAAGTTATTCCAATCTCAACTCCCGATGCCCACCTGGGTTCCCTCTGTCCACTTTTGTCAAATAAGGAGGTTCATCAACTTGCCTTCTTTCTTCCCTAAAATCTCTTCACCTATTCTCCCATTCTTTCCCTTCTATCATTGTTTTCTTTCCCCCTCCAATCTGAGTGTTTACATGGGTGCCTTTGATCCCACCTGCGTGTTTTGAGCCCTGCTCAGTCACTCACATTTCTTGGCCAGTTTCTTGAACACACCTATTCCTGTCTTTAAGGAAATGTTTCTTTCTCTAAGCCAGTGGGTTCCAAATGCGGATAACTTGTCCTCCCGGGAGATATTTAGTAATGCCTGAAGATATTTTTGGGTTATCACAACTGGTTGGAGGAAGAGCTACTGTTTTCAATTGATTAGAGGCCAAGGATACTGGTCTTAGAAAGCACAGGGCAGATGCTCAGAGCAAAGAATTACACAGCTTGACATGTCATTAGTGCTATAGTGGAAGAACTTTGCTCTAAGCCTAATTCAATCTCAAATTTTAGTTCTTCAGGAAATTTAAATAACATGTTTTTTTATTATATTTACCTTTCTGAGCTCTTTCTTCCTCTGTCTCTGCTTTTTCCCTAGAAATCTTTTAGAACAAAAGTTGGCAGTTTCCACCTTAATTCACCTATGTTGAATGCTTATCACTGAAAAACATATGATAATGTTGAAAATTTCTACCCATCAGAAATTATTAAGGCCTTCAACAGACTCAGGTTTTCCCTTGGGCTTCTAATGGCAAGGGAGTGAATGAAGCAGGTGGGAACACTTCTCTTATCCCCAGCTTGTGAGTTGGTTATTGACCACAGAAGCCTATGATCTTGAACACAGATACTTATTTAAACATTTATTTTATTATGGAGGATAAACTTGTCCTCACTGATTTTTGTTTTCAGTAATGCTGGACAACAGATTCATGAAATGAATATTTTTTAAGACACACTTAAAATTCGGTTGTGTGAGGCAAATAGGCCCATGAAAAGGTGTTCAGCATCACTAGTCATCAGGGCAATGCAAATCAAAACCACAGTGTGATATCATTTCATACCTGTCAGAATAGCTATCATCAGCAAGACAAATCAACAAACAAACATTGGCAAGGCATAGAGAAAAGAGAACCCTTGTACACTGTTGGTGGGAGTGTAAATTGGTGCAGCCACTATAGAACAGTATGGAGGTTGCTCAAAATATTAAAAATAGAACTGCCATATTATTCAGCAATACCACTTCTGGGTATTTATTTGAAGAAAATGAAAATACTAATTTGAAGAGATATGTGCACTCCTATGCTCATTGCAGCAGTATTTACAATAGCCCAGATTGAAAACGACCTAAATGTTGACCAATAAATGAGTGTATAAAGATGTGGTATAATATATACAATGGAATATTATATTACTTGGCCATAAAAGGAGTGAAATGTCATTTGTGATGACATGGATGGACCTATCTAGAGGGTATTATGCTAAGTGAAATAAGTTAGATAAAGACAAATACTGTAAGATTTAGCTTATATATGGAATCTAAAAAGCAAAGCAAATGAACAAATAAAACAAAATAGGAATAGACTCATAGATACAGGAAATGAGCTGGTGATTACCAAAGTGGGGAGACATTGGATGAGGAGTGCAAAATAGGTGAAGGGGATTAGGAGGTACTAACTCCCAGGTACAAAATAGATAAGTCATGAGGATGTAGCACACAACGTGGAAAATATAGTCAATAATATTGTAATAACTTTGTGTGGTTACAGATGGTAACTGGACTTACTGCAGTGGTCATTCCTAAAGGTATGTAAGTAACAAATCACTATGATGTATACTGGAAACAAAAGGATATTGTGTACCAATTATTTTTTAACTTACAATTTTATTCTGTAAAATAAGTTTCTACAGTACATTTCTTTTCTGGCAATAATACACTTAATTAAAAAAAACAGGTTGCTTGGGCCAAAGCTTCAGGGCTCTTCTGTGGGTGTGATTCTTGCAAACATCAACAGATGTCGTATCATTCGTGGAGACACATTGCCCCAAGCATTTGCTTCTGTTTTTTTTTTTTTTTTTTTCTGAGAGTGTTTAATGGAATATTTTTAACATATGAAAAACAACACATTTCTAGTAAAATGGGAAATAATCCTAAAGTTTTCCTTTATCCTATAAACTACCCCAGGCAATTGGAATTGCTTGGGATCTCTGAAGCCAGAATTGAATTCCTGTTTTCCTGCTTGGAGGAAGAATCATGAAACATCATAGGACAAAACCCCGGATAAAGTTCTTCATCCGAATGACAAAGAATGGTTTGCAAGGTTGAATTATTCTTACATAGATTGAAAAAAAATGTTTTGAGCCCTATCCAGTCACTATTCTCAATGCAAATCAAACCTGCGATGGAAACAAGAGTTTGTGATGAAGAGTGGCTCTGCGTTTAGGCTTTTATTAAAAACATGAAGAATGCTGTGTTCATTTTCTTTAAAAAGATTAATCTTCAATTTATTTTATTTTTTCACTGAAAAGGGTCTTGGAGAGAATTCCTTTAAGGAAATAAAGACTCACCAGGGACTCAGAAACTTTTCTATTTTATTACCCAAGGGGCTTGAACTCTCACCAAGAGGTGATACAGTGAAATTTCTACCCAAAGTAGCCTAACATATACCAACAGATTCTATGAGATTCATTTCATTTTTTCTAAATTGGCCACCATTGTAACAGCATCTTATTAAATAGCCAGCAATAGATGTAGAATGTTTTTTTTTTTTTAGACAAGAAGCCCGTTGAGGTCATGAGAGTAGAGGTGAAGTATTTCAAGGTAGAGTAAAACCCTAATTTTAAAACTAACATGCTATTAGTATTGGTAGATTGGTGCATTTCCCTGCATATTTGAATGATTTAGTTCACAATAACTTCTAAGAAATTGACAAATAACTCTTTTTACTCTTTTAAGGAATTTGTTCAGAAATTGAGAATATCTCTAATGAATGAGAATAGCTATTATGAGTGCTTTTAAGCCATATACCATAGCTATAGAAAAAAAGGAATAATATTTGTAGATGACAACTTCATCTCTCTCTTTAAATTATTTATTTTTAAGAACTCAAAATCAAGAAGGTAAAAATGAGGAAAATAGCTAAAGAAATTTAAAAATTCTTGCTTGACAGTAATTGGAAACCAGTGACTGGAAGCACTTGGTACGATGCGTTCTACAAAAGACTTTTAAAATTTTATGTTTTTGATTGCTTTGCTTTTAAAGCTCTTCACCTTCCAATGCAGCTTCAGAAAAAAGTGTCAAATCGGGGTTGAAGTACTTTCCTAGCTGCAGGAATAAGTTTTGAAAAGAGAATTGCATTCTTTCATGGACTAAATTATATCTTATTTTAAATTTTAGGAAAGAACTCTCTCATTATTACTCTAGGGTCTGAATGTTCTGTTTCTGACAAAGGAGAACGACACCAGAAGAAAACATAGTTTGTGAGCACAGTTCAAGGAATTTCTGCTTTATTCCTGTAGCATCTGTTAGTTAATATTTCCTACTTGGCCTTTATAAGTCAGGAAACAAATGGCACCCTCAGGATTTAATTGGAAAGCTTAATGAAGGTACTATTTATAGACTTGCAGGCAGGGTTAAGGGAAACAAAACAGAGCTGTGAAATATCTATATACCAGCATCAGCTGGCACTCTATACTGCCTCTAAGTCTGCTGGGATCATCAGTGAGTGTGGAGGCAAGATCTGTGGAAGGGGGTCCACCTGATAGGAGCTGCAGTCCTAGTTGAATAGGTTGTGCTTTCCAGGTTCCTGTAGTCTGCTGGCTGCCCCCTTGCTTGGGGCGAATGGAAGCTGTGGTGGGAGATCAGACAGAAGGCAGGAGGAAGGGAGAAGCCACAGCTGATTTCCTCTGTCTCCTTCCCAGTTCTAGTTCCTGTTAGACAGTTCCACTGCGGGTCCAGCTACTGCTTGGTCAACCTCGCCCCTGTCTCACCTTTTCCCACTTAGCACTGACGGTGGGTTCTTCCTGTTGTTGATCTCTGAGTTTACTCTCTCTCCTGTCTGGCTTTTCTTACTTTTGAAACCAATTGACAGCTTTAATTCCCTCCATTTTAAAAACTAATAATGGTTTATGCTTCTCTGTTTGATACTGATATGTATTTTATGTAGCAGAATTTTATTTTTTCCTTATACTATCTATAATCTATACCTCATTATCTGTTTCATCATTGCTGGTATAGTAGAATGACTTTATATCTACCAACCAGGCTGTACTCCGATATTAAATTAAATGTTTATTGATTCTTTTGTGTTTTAAGTGGTGATAATCGTATCTGGGAAAAATGCCTCCACCTCTTGTTTCTTTGGCTTTGCATATATAATTGCACAAGATTTTAGGTCCTAGGGTTGATGGTAGTGGTGATAGGAGCATCTTTTCTGGGCTGTGATATTAATTGGAATGTCTAAGTTTTTCCACTTTGGTACAGTTTGTTACAGTTTTTTAGATACATAGATGTTTACAAATTTAGTAAGTTTCTCTATTTCTCGTTTGTTTTAATAAAAAATTGATGGAGAACTTTTACTATTACTTTCTCAGCAAGTTTCCTCCTTTAATTCTTTAACCTGGTGTATTGCATGGATAGATTTCCTGATGTTGAAACTTTCTTGCATTACTGAGATAAATCCTGCTTTGTCATGACTTTTAGGAAAATTATTGATTTCATGGCTCGAAGATTTTGCTCTGTGTATCTATCACTTATTTAATTAACTTTGGATTCATGTTCATAAGTGAATGGGATATTTAATTATCGTGTGTCAGTATTCTATCTTAAGGTTTTCATAATTTCATCTTATAATTTTATTAATCTTCCATATTATTTCTGTGTTTTATTTCTTTAATTACTTCACTTACCTTACTATTGCCTTCCTTCTAGTTCCATTGGATTTGCTTTATTGCTATTTTTCCAACCCCTTTCACTGTTCATTTTTTTCAGCATTTTTTGTTTTCCATGCTTTTAAAGCTATGAATTTCCTATGAATATTGATTGCTTCAGCTGTGGCCTAAAATTTTTGATAAAATGCATACCCAGTTTTCTATATTTTAGTGATTTTAAATTTCCCTTATGATCTTTTTCCTTTGGTGGAGGAATTATTTAGTAGTATTATTTAGTTTCTATATGTTTGCAACTTTTAAACTTATTATTTTGGTATTGATTTTCAAATTTTCCAAATGGATTATGTAACAGGTGTAATCATTGATTTAAAAAAAATTATTGAGGTTTTCACTATGGAACTCTACATAATTGATTTTTGTGAGTGCCTTATATTCCAGAAAATATTGTTCTCTCTTGGGTACCAATTCCATATAGATAGATCTATATGTTAGTTTTAATATTTTAATTTTTTGTTATGCTTAATTTATTTGGTTCTGAGAGGGACATGTTGGAAACTTCAGTTCAGTTGCTGATGTATCTGTTCTTCATTTTATGTCTTTCAGTTGTTGCTCTACTTTCTTTAAATCTATATTTTTGGGTGTACATGTTCATAATCTTATATCCCTTTGATACACTTTTCCTTTTTCTAGCATATATTATTGCTCTTTATCTTTTATGCCTTGCCTTTTATTTTGTCACATATTAATATTGCTACTGAGGCTGACATTTCATTTGTTTTCTGGTTTATCACTCTTGATGTCATAAAGGTACTCTCCTATATTCTACAGGTTTTGAAACTTTGTCTTTTACATATAAATCATTAGTCCATCTGGAATTGTGTATGGTGTGAGATAGGGATCTAATTTTAATTTATTTTTCTCCACCAAGCCAACAGCTATTATTTTCCCCACTGACCTGAAATGTCAGCTCCATTGTATATGTTCCCACATATATGCTGTGCTGGTGTAGGGCTCCCCTCTCAGATCTCTTGGTCTATCTTTGTACCAATACTTGGTCTTTCTAGTTTTATACCAAGTCTGATATCATGTAGAAGTCTTCCTAAGTGTTTTAATTCCTTCTAATCATTCTTTGTGAGTATCTTGGTACTTTGCTCTGTCATATAAATTTCAAGAAAAAGTTTGTTGAACTGTGGAAAATCTTGCTGTCTCTTGTTTTGCAATGCCTTGAGTTGACATCTTGACAACATTTGCACCTTGTATTCATGAATACAGCTGTTCTCCCTGTTTACTGTAGTGTTCTTTAATGTTATTAATTAAGTTTTCATACTTCTTAACACAACAGTTATTCACTCAGAGCACTGAGCTGGAGTCTATTTCTGGAGTCATTGCAAGTTCTTTGTAGGGCTAAAGTGACAAACACTTAACAAAAAGTAATCCCCTATCTTTAGTGTGTCTTAGTCAGCTTGATCTGCCATAGCAAAATACTATAGACTGGTGGCTTAAACAAAAAACACTTATTTTCTTACAGTTAATGGAGGCTGCAAGACCAAGATCAAGGTGCCAACTGATTCAATTTCTGTTGAACTCTCTCTTTCTGGCTTGCAAACAACCACCTTCTCACTGTGTCCTCACATGGTGGTAGGCTGGAAGTAGGGGTGGGGGTAGAGAGAAAGGAAGGAGGGAAAGAGACAGAGAGAGAGAGCATGAGTGAGCTAGGAGCCAGGGAGCAAGTATAAGCACACACATGAGCTTTCTGGTGTTTCTTTTTATAAGGACACTAATCCTATGGGGTCATGGTTTACCTCTTATGACCTCATTTAACCTTAATTACCTTCATACAGGCCCTATCTCCAAATACAGTTGGGGATGAGGGCTTCAACCTCCAATGAGTTTCAATCCATAGCATAAAATTCAGTCCATAGCATAGTGCTACTGTCTCTCCTTCTTGTAGCCCTTTGTTTTGGGGACTAGAGGTAAAAGACACCGCTGCCCAGCCAGCCACAATGCTCCACCACGCTAAACAACTTGCTCCTTCTCATCCTGCTATGTTCTGGTGGTTATAGTTTCAGTACGATCGCAAAGATGCTGGAGAAGTACTCCTTTGGAAATCCAGAAAGGCAGATTCATGCAAGAGAATGTTGCTTGTTTTTCTTATCACTCAAGTCCAGTTGGGGGAAGTGGGAAAGGGATGGAGTATTTACTTCGTTCTTTCCATTCTTCAAGGCAGGAATGATGCTCTACCTCATGGGTTAAGCATCAGTTGGTTATACTCTGGTTTTTCTCCATCCAGTTCCAATTGCCTTATAGTTAGAAATGCCTTCCAGATGCTGGCGTTAAATCAATTGTATTAATTTCCAGCATTGTTGTAAGCTTTTCTAACTTCAAAGATATTTTAGTTGGAAGGCAAAGAGCCTAACTCAACACCTTTTTAAACAGAAACACCCAAATTTATCAGTTTTAAAACCAAATAAATTTATATTTTTTGGCCACCAAAAAATAAAAACAAGACACCCAGAATACTGGGTGTTGAATTTGGAATTTTTATGAGTGCTTAAATAAGATCCATATTGCCAGTCATGACTATTTTTCCCTGTTTTGTGTGCATATCATCTGTACAGTGAAAGTCCTGGAGGCCAACGAAATGAAGAGAAGCCTGCCAGAATCATGTAAGATATTGAGATAAGTTTGAATGTTTTTCAAGATTTTGCTATTTTTGTTTTTCATAATTATTCCAATAGTATAATAGTTAAGTGCTTTCCTGAGGGTCAGCTCTTTTGTGGTTTTGGTCAATAGCAATTCTTTTTCAACTGTATATAACATTATATGATTATAACTTAATGCCAAATTAATATTTCCATATTTTTCCAGGGTTGATAATAATTCACATAAATATGTTCTATCTATTATATTTTGAAAACTGAGATGTTGCTCTAAGCTGAGAAAAATTCATCTTTTAGGGGTCACAGTTTATAAATTCTTGCAGTCAGGTCTTGCCTTATTATAATCACATATAATGTAGTATTTTAAGGACACCAGTGTAGCCAGTCAGGAACTTCTACTTAACCTTGAATGAATAATTAAACTTTCTGAGTCTTAACTTTCTATTATATAAAATATAAATTATAATAATACCTATCCCATAGCATTTATGTGACATTTACAAGTTTTATTTAGCATAGTGCTTGCCATAAATGAACATTCATTAAAAGTTGGTTATTGTGAAGTATTATTATCTTTATGAATTATGCCAAAGACTAAAAGGCATTTTTATCTAGTTACATGTCTCCTAAAACAACATTTTCCAAACCAAATGATACAAGGTACTAATAAGCTGTTTATACACATAAGTAAGAGAAAGCTAAGCATAACTAGTTTTTCTGAGGGAGTTTTTGGAGGCACTTAGAAAAATCATGAAATATGTTTGCTCCTTGACATCTCAGAGGAAGATGGCCAAATCTCATTGTGACATTGCTACCTGTCCTATATTGAGAATGAAAGTATTATATATACAACTTTTGGAAACATGGCAATCAGTTGCAATGGATTAGTATTTGCCATCCTAACCAATTAGGAAAACACCAAATAAACTATTAATAAAAAGAAGATGGATTTTTTTCTTCCAGGAATTTCAAACATCTAGTTTGCATCTCAAACATACAGTTTCTATCTCAAATGACAAAATGGTACCATTATTCCAAAAGATATCCGTTCTCTATCTGCTAATTCATGTTCAAAGACCAACATTCTCATGCATGAATTCATTTTTTCTGAATGAGTCTCCTGTCCAGAAAGGCAGTGGTGTCAATGCCCCAGGTGGCAGTAGTGTCAATGCCCCAGGTGGCAGTGGCACCTTGTACTGTGGAAGAAAAATGGATAAGGGTCATTGCTTGGCAATATCTCTTCTCTTCTACGACCCTCAGCAATTAAAAAGCCTTGTTCCAAAGATGCACACCCCACCTACATGCATTTGCATTTAGCCTTTTCCATTAGAAGCTGGCTAATGATCCTCAGTGACCCTTTGAATATGCCTCACAGAGATATTGTCTCTATACAAGTGGTTTGTGAAATTACTCCTGCCAATCTCATACTCTGTTCAGGTTTCTGTGGGTCTGGAATTTGGGCAGACTTTGGTGAGGTGATTCCCAATCAGAGTCACCGGGCGGTATTCAGCTAGTAGATAGTGTCATGTAGAGGATCCAAAACATGCCCACTGCCTTGATAAAGCAGCCCTGAAGCCTCTCCCTGTGATCTCTGCAGAAGGGTGGATCGACTTTTTACAGAGCTGATGGCTTTCCCAGGATGCATGTTCTAAGAGAAGAAGATGGAAAGTGGGAGCCTTCTGATTTGGCCTCAGAAGTTGGGCAGGATCACACCTACCTCATTCTGTTAGTAAGAAGGGAGTCACAGGTCCAGCCTAGGTCCAAACAGAAGATAGACAAATACACAGGACCAAGACTAGTGAGGACATGGTTCACTGGGTGGCTATCTTTAGAGACTACTTTCTCTGAATGGTGTCTGGAAAAAAAAAATTCTTTCAACCTTGATAAAATTCCAGTGATGCTTTTGGAGCCACTGACATCCGGGAACCACCTGGTTGGCAGGTGCCTCCATCTGGCACAGACCAGGCAACAGTGGAGCACAGCCACAACTGTTTCTTTACGTCTCACCTGTGGCTGCTTTTATGTGAATGTACAGTTGAATAGTGTCAAGGTATCCTTTGCCCCACTAAGCCGAAAATATGAATTATCTGGATCCTTTCAGAAAAAGTTTGCTGGCTGTGATTTCATACACTGAGTTTCCCCCTATTTTGTCAGTAGACCATGTGCATCAGAATTAGCTAAAAAAAAAGTGCAGGTTTTCCATCTCTCCTGTGGACATTCTCATTCAGTGGGTCTAGAGCAGGTTCAGGGCTCCAGGCTCGGCCTGTGAGGTCCTGTGGCGAGGACAGAGTATCAGCAGGGCTGGGACTCACTGAGTCCCCACACATGGTGTGCTGCAGTCTGTCCTTCCAGTAATTTCACTGAGGCATTACTTCCTGTTCATCCTATCTCATTTATTCTCTGTGCTATTGTACACAGTATTTTCAGAAGTCTTGTTAGTAATGACAGCACACATTTTTCTCAGGGTTTATTATGTTTACATCCTTAGAGTATCTTTAGTTACATGCTTATGTTAATGTGGTAGTTTAAATAGGCTAATATCATTTAAAGAGACAAAATCCATAATGTGACATTACAGATTAAACTACTTGTCATGCAGAACAGATTAAGTACCAATATTCATTAGCAAAACTACCACCAGCTTCTTGTTAATTTAGACTTGAAGTGAGAATGATGCTCAATCATGAATTATGCCTGGAGAGCAAAGAGGATCAGGCTCATGTATTGAACAAAACATGGAACCCTATATTCCAGTGCCTTACACAGAAGCAAAGGTGTTAACCACGTGCACTGCATCCATCACTTTATATTGAATCTATGTAAGGACTTTTGACCTGAACCCTTTAAAACAGGATTAGAGTTAATACTAGCTACCTGAGAGACCCTCATAGACTCAGCTCTTTTTCAAACTCTCTTTTTGGCTCTATTTAATATCTCTGTGACTCATATGTCATGTGAAAGTATTTGAATGCTATAATGGCATTGTTGTTTTCTTCAGGGGTTTATTATCAAAAAGCTTACTTTTAACATAAAAATGTTTTCTTAGTAATAAATCAATAAATGTTAAATGACTCAATATGATTTCTGTGATTTTTAAATAATGGGGAAGAAAGTGAATACTACCTGTTCTGCTGTCTTGTTTTAAAATTGAGCTAAAAGAATACTCATTTCAGTTTTGTAGATTTGTTTGGTGTTTAGGCAAAAACTTTTCATTGAGATAATTGTACATTCACATGCAGCAGTAGAAATAATAGAATGATCATGTATACCCTTTACCTAGTTTGTGCAATGAAAATATTTTATGGAAGTATAGTACTGTGCTATCATAACCAGGATTCTGACACTGATATAGTCCACCTGTCCTATTCCTATTCCCCAACTGTACTTCTGATACTTAGTGTACATATTTAGTTCTATAGAATTTTATCACATATGTAAAGTCACTCCTGTTCTTTAATTATTCTTTAAATTGGTGTTTACTTGATAGATCTTTTTCCATTTTAAAACTTTTAACCTAACCTGCATTGAATTTGAAGTAAGTTCCTTGATAAGCAGCATAGAGTTGGATTATTTTAAAATCCATTCCTCAATCTCTGTTTTTTGATTGATGTATTTAAATAATTTACATTTAGGTAGTTATTGATATGATAGAGTTGTCTGCCATTTTATTTATTTACTTTTTTTTTGTTTCCTCCAGATCCTATTCTCATGCTTCTCTCTCTCTCTCTCCCTCTTTCTCTCTCCTTTTGCCTTCCTGTGGGTTAACTGAACTCTTTTAGAGTTCTGTTTTTATGTACTTTTAACATTTTTGAATGTATCTCTTTGAGAAGCCACTCTTGGTATTACAATATACTATATGCATGTGACTGATGACAGCTTACTGGTATCAACATTTTACCACTTTGAGTGAAGTCTGGAAACCTCGCTCCCATTTAGGTTCCCTTACCTTCCTGATTTTTAAATATCCTTATATCATTATATAATATCATTATATAGTGATATGATATCATATCATATAAAATATCAGATGGTTTATATATTTCATTTCAGTCATCAAGTATGGTTCATAAAACTCATGAGGAAAATTAGAGTTTGTTGTATGTAACTTATGGTTTTCCCATGGTTCTTCCTTCCTGATACCTGAAGTTCCTTTATATTCTCATTTTATTTCTGTTTGAAGAACTTCCTTCACCCAGTCTTTAAAGATAGGACTGCTAGTAACAAAATTTTTTCATTTTCCTTCATCTGAAAATGTATTCTTTTCTCCTTTATTCCTGAGGGGAGAGTTTTGCCATGTGGGTTGAATGGTGGTCCCTAAAAGTTATTTTGGGAATTCTAATGCTTAACATCTGTGAAGGTGACCTAATTTGGAAAAAGGGCTTTACAGATGTGATTGCATTGAGCATCCTGAGATGAAATTATTCTGGATCATTTAGGTGCGCCCAAATTAAATGACTGCTGTCATCATAAGAGGCAGAGTAGGGGGAGTGAGAAGAAGACAAGGGGGAGCAGGAAAGGGGAGACGGGAAAGACCATGTGAACAGGGAGGGTGTCTCCTTCTATTACTTACACTATCTTCTGGTGGTAAGCAGTGACCAAAAAAGGGAATCAAATGGAACTAGAAATCTTTGGAGAGCCAGACAAGGCAACATAGGGGAAATCCATGGATCTGAAATGAAGTACAAAAATCTAGAGACTCAGGAACAGTCAGTTTCATGGTCAAGCTTTATCCCACTATTGTTGAGTAGTAATGAGAGAGGTACAAATGCGAGCTGCTTACATGAAAAGCAACAGGTGAAATTAATGTTAATATGTTAACAATAATATGTTACTTTTTAAACATGAAGTCTTTGGACTCCTGTGTGTATTTTTCAGTTACATCTCAATTTCATGTGACATTTCATGTGCTCGGTAGCCACGTAAGACTAGATGCACCAGGCTGCATAGCATAGGTCTATGCTGCATGCTATCAGTGACTTACGGTTGTGCTCACATTCCCTTTTTCAATCAGAACTAAAACAACCATTTACTTACGCCCCTTCTCTAGGCTTCTTACTTCCTGCTTTGAACACTGGCTTTTCATCTTCATGCCTGCCGTTACACTACAAATTAGGATTTTATAAGGATAATAACTATGCCTGTTAGTCATTTCTTACAATATTAAAGTCAGAATAGAAAAGAAAACAGAGGAAAAAAGCCTACAAATTATTAAAGGTACTGTATGTATATATTGGATTGGTCAAAAAGCTCATCTGGTTGTACAGTGATTTACTGTGTTTTTGTTGCAATGTCTGATTTAATTTTCACAATGATACTGTGAAGTTTTCCAAGCAGCATTTCAGTGTTCTTCCTAGCACATCTGAGATATCAACTTTTTTAATGCTAAAATGTTAATAATTCTCCCTTTCTGTACTTGTATTTCTTTCTGTCTTCTTGAACTTGAAGAGAATTATACCACCATTTGCCGCAGCAGCCTGCCTGGGATACAACCTAGATAAGCTTACCTTCTCCCCTTTCTCGTCTCCCAACATTATATCTAATTAAGCAACAAGTCCTGCTGATTCTATCACTTAAATATGTCTGAGTTGTAAATGTTTCCCCCTGCCCCCCGTCCCCCGCCCCGCACCACCATATCATTCTGAGGGTTGGGCCCACATCATTTCATGCCGGAACTATGGTAATATCCTTGTAACTGGTCTCTGCCTTTATTCTGGTTTTCTAATCCATCCTCTACAATCCCCTTTCTGAAACCCAGATGTGTTTATGATGCTCCTCTGTTTGAAATGTAATGACTCCACATTTTTAAACCAATGCTTCTCTAAGTTTAATGTGGATTCAAATAATTGGAACATTTTGTTAAAGTGCAAATTCTAATTTAATAGGTTTGGGCCCCAAATTCTGCATTTTGGAACGTGATGGTGGACATGCTTGCCCATGGACCACATTTCAAGTAGTGATGGCCTAGGTTAAAGTACACATTCCCTAGAATGCCATTTGCTAAGCTCTTGAGATCTGGCCTCTATCTAATTCTCAGCTTTCAAAAATATTTTCCCTCATCTCCAACTAAACTAAGCTGCTTATTGCTCTCTAGACTCTCCAGTCTAAGTCCTTCATTTTTGGATGTGAAAAAAAAATCACTTATGCTGAAACCCCCAGTTAAAAATCTCAGTAACTTTTTGGTCTCACCTGACAACCCCATCACTAATAGTCCACTAGGACAGGATAGGCAAGAGATTCCAACCTCAGCTTCCATTCTGCCCTCTTGTGGCTTTTGCTTTCAAGTGAATCCAGGGAAAATTCTCGGTGAAGTCTTCACAATTCTGTTTATTGCCTGGTCCAATCCCACAGGTGGTACGCTGGAGTTGGAAGTTGAGGGGAGAAACACTCAAGCTCCCTAAGGCCAGCACTGGGGATTAGTGGAAGCAGTGTGATGACCGGGATCCCGGGGCTGTTCCAGACAACAGGGTGAAGCTGATACCTCTGGGCAGCATTCTTATCCCTCCACTGCAGACCACTGTCCTTTGGTCTCATGTGGCCAATGTTGTCATGTTGTCTGAGGTTTCCCTCAGTTTTGCTCAATGCACTGGCCTTCTTCCTTCCCCTTCCCCTTCAAAGTTTCTGGGCCAAGTCCTTATCCAGGTCCCACTCCTTCCATATCCATGTATCTCACTCTCATGCTTCTGTTTGTTCATGAAGTCACTAGTTTTTATTCTGGAAATATTCATAGAGCAACTGCTGTGTGCCCCAATTTGTGCAAGGTCCAGGGGACAGAGTGATGACAGAGGTAGACAGACTACTATATTTAACATTGTCTCAAGGCTATGAGGGTGACAGACAATTAAACCATTAAGGTAAAGCTAAAGTGTCATTTTAAAAAGAAAGGAGGACAAAGCACATTGGGAGTCTGTAGCTTACCCCACTAACCTCGAGTTCTGATTATTCAGTTTACCCCAAGATTTAATATCAGGGGTTACTGTGTCTCAGTTCTCATAGGCATTGCCATTTCAAAGATAACTCTTTTTATTGCTAGTATGGTTAGCTGTTATTACTTTTTATTTTTGGAGGTCAGATATTTCAACTACATTTGATTAAATAAGTTTACTTTGTATATTAATCATTTGGTTGTAAAAGAACAGAAACCAGACTGAACTACTGAGCAAAGGGGAACAAACTATAGGAAGAGTTGTGGCCACGCTGGACTACTAGCCCCAGGGAAAGACAGAGGTGTAGGTGGAGGCATGGACAGCAGAACTTGGTACTTGAACATCCCCCTCTTTCCCTTCCTGTCTATGTTTTCTCGTCTGTGTTTCTCTGTCCTGTTTATATCTCACAGCTGCTGCCATCGGGCAGGAAGAGACTAGTCTTTCCTGGTTTCAATATGAAAAAGCCCAGAGAGAAACTCAGTAATCACTGTAGACTAATCAAGAGTGCCTGGGGAAAGAGCAGGCAGCTCCCACTGTGGCTGAGTAATGGGGGAGGGGAGCAGGGCACGGTTCCCAGGAGAAGGTGGGGGTGATGGGCACACACTACTGTAAATGTCTGTTTGCTATACCTGGCCAACAAACCTAGTGTTTCCAACTTCCAGACATATGTCAATATTTGGCTTTAGGAGTAAGAAATCAGAATTCTTGAAAATGTTTGAAATGACAAGTCATTCTTAAAATACATGCAATGTGCTTTATATAGGTAAAACTCACTATTATGTATATCTAGAAATAATTATTAAATAAGAAACATTGTCTGGAAGTTATTTATTAAGGACCACAGTCTACAGTGAATACTGAAACACTGGAAAATGCTAGAGAACACAATTTGGTAGTATTTGTATAATGTAACATTTAGGTCTTCTGGCAAGAGTGGCAACACCACAGCAAACACTGTCTAAATTGCCAATTTAAGGCCTTATTTTGTTTCATGGATTTGTTGTTCATTGGGATACCTTCCATAGGATTTGTATAAAGTATACTGTATGTGCAGGCTATGGACACACAGTATGGCAACAGTTACAAGAGACTGATTAGACTGATGATTTCTCTTATGTGGTCCTGCCCTGGTTCCTGGAAAAGTTGACTTCAACCTTCAATTTCAAGTGGCAGCTTTTGCTTCTCTTGCTTTTGACTTGACCTATGGATTTCTTAGAATCAGTAGGGTCTCTATGTTGATTATTAAGGTTTAATTCTTGCAGGAGAATTATAATTTTTCCCCTGATTTCTCAACTGATTGATCTTGAAATTTAGGATTTGGAAAAACCACTTCTTGTAAAGTTCTGGGAGGGAATCCCTACCTAAAGACACTGTTATTTGAGTATATTTTTTACATGGAAATATGTTTCAAGTTGCACTTCACTGGTTTATCATTGTGAAAACTCGTGAAAACACGCTTTATGGGCAAAGGGTTTAATAATATAGCCCATGTATTTATTCTCCTTTTCCCTGGAGCAGAGATGAAATTATTATATCGTTATCAAGCATATTGCTAACAGGCTTTGGATGCCCCTTATAAAAATTTTATCCATAATTCAGCGAAGCATACACTATGATTTCCTTAGGTAAACTTTGTCCAGATACCATGCTTGCTCTAGTTTTGACACTGGTATTAGAGAATAAGGAATAAAGAAGCCTTTTTCAAATAAGTTAAGAAAGTTTGACCAAAAGGGGTCAGATGATCCCCTTCATTCGAAGCATTCACCACTTGTCTCACAAGGGTTTGGCTGTGGCCAGCTTCTTCTGGGGCCGAGCGTTGATCCTGGGCATCCACCAGTGCTGTGATGTTTGAGAGAAGACGATAACCTCTCTAGCAGAGAGCTGACAAGCAGTCTGGGCAGTATTTGGACTTGGGGAGATTTTCATGAGAACTGCAAATAAAAGAGACACAGAGTGACAAGTCACTGACACCACAGGACGGTTTTAATAGTTCTCTTGTGTGCCTGCCAAACACATGTACTGAGCGATCCCTAAGGGATTAACAGTGCAAGATGGGAAGGCAGGGAAGGAGTGGAGGCAGGTGCTGGCCACTCAGACAGTCAGCAGGCATTGGGCACAGTGAATTACAGTCAGGGCCTTGCCTTTGAGGCACCTTACAATGTAACCTGATTGATAAACCAAAGCAAAATGGAGAAACTTAAAATCGTATCTAAACAAATTCATAAGCAAGGACAAATGAACATAGGGTAAATTTACCATAGTGAAACCTCAATTAACGGTAACCTTACTTAATCAGAACCCTTAATTACCTGGAGTGCTAGAGCAAGAACAAAACAGCCAAAAGCAAACTGACATCGGTGTCTACTGAGAAGTTAACATTATGCTTCCACCTCTAATTGCATCAGAAATAGTTCATGCTGAAAAGTATGTTCAGAATGACCCACTTTAAACACTGAAATGACTCAATGAATAAAATATGTCTGTTCTTTAGATTTTTTATTAAGGTAAGTAAATGAAAAAGATTCAAAAAGTGTTGAAATGAAAGGAAAGCTTTGTAACCAGAAAACTTAAATGAAGCGGAGTAACCACATTTTTATACATTCTGATGAACCGAGGCTGCTTTATATCTGGGTACCCATGGGAACTTGGAGTTATAATATCATAGCAGCTTTTAAACCTTCTGGATTTTTAGGCAGTTATGGGGACTACTAACTAAGATATGACTTTGTTACATGGTTAATCATCCCTCTAAAATCCGACCCTCCAAATGATATGGCTCTCTACCAAGCCCCTCTCTGTCTTGGGGAATTTCCATTTGCACCAAGCAGTTAGTGATAAATGGAGTCCTTTGGGAAATTTCCACTTAGGGGGATCTGATATCTGATTTTTTTTCCCTCCAGTGCATCCTCTTGAAGTATGCTCAAGTGTGGTGTAGGGTTATTTGAGCTGTCTCCTCAGACTTATCTCCCTATTCTATCTCTCTCAGCCCCAAGCTGCCTTGGCAGATAGTTTGGTAACTGAGAGAGGCTGCAGAGTGGCCAGCCTTCCTCCCCCAAGTGCCTTACGCACACCTATTGGGAAGAAGTGATATTACAGCAGTCAGGCTGCTCAATTGCAACAATGAGAAGCCTTTGAGAAAGGCTGGAAGCCTGGAATAATCTCCTTTCCAAGCCTAGACTGAAACCAGAAAGTCAGAGAAACTCAAGGATGATTTTCAGTTTCCCAACTCAGTCACCCTAAAAGCAAATGAAAACAAAAAGAAAAAATAGTGGAAAGAAGAATGAAGCTGATCCCAAGCTACAATTATAAAGCTAATTATGGGAGAAATAAAATCTAAAAATGACAAGCAGGCAGCTCTTACGGGAGGAAGAAATTCCTCTCCACTAGGAAAATACTCAGAGGATATCCTTAGCCATTTAAAAAAAATGTGTTATTAGCTGTGGTTGGGGAGCTCAGTTGGTTAGAGGATCATGCTGATACTCGAAGGTTGTGGATTTGATCCCTGGTCAGGGCACATAAAAGAAATAACCAACGAATGCATAAATAAGTGGAACAACAAGTCAACATTTCTCTCTCTCTCTTGTTCTCCATTCCCCTCTCTCTCCAAAATCAATAAAATTTAAAAAAGTATTATTAAGTAATAGTTTAATTTGTTATTAAATATTACTGTTATCAATATAATTTTTAAAATGATGTGGCAATGAAGAAGCTATGTTAGTCAAACAGTAAAATAATGTGGCTTCCATTTTCTACCGTGGCAGCTGCTAATGAAGTAATCTAATATATCTTATATGTTAATGAAGTAATACAATATATTTTATACTATATTAAAATCATACAGCTGGCTACAGGACCTTTGCACAGAGGTCAGATTGACCACCGAAAGCATATTTCTAAAATAGACAAAACAAATGAATCCAATCCAAATACCTATTTTCAACAGAAGACACTCTTTGATCCTCCACATGCAAACGGAACAGCCTGTCGTGGTATCCCGACCTTTGACTCCCTGAACCCATCACGACTGGCGCCCCACCAATATTGCCTCAGCTCTCACATCTCTGTGTGTCCCAGGCTCTCAGCTCCTGTGACCCTTTCCCTGAGGGTTTTCTCTAGTCATGGGAGTTCACCTCATCCATGCCTGGGACAGACCAGAAATGCCTCAGAGGTAACACTTCCTGGGAGCCCCCCTCAACCAGCCACAGAAGAAAGTTGGTGGGAAAATAACCTAGCAGCCTCACCCCTCAACTGGGACAGTGCTGAAGTATATTCTACAGTGAGTCCAAGTTCCCCAAAGGGATTGTCACCTGGGGTCACCTGCTGTTCAATAAATCAACTCTTGTGCCACATCTTTGTCTCCGTATGCTTTAGGGGGACCCAACCTAAGACATCCATCAAAGGCCCAGTTTCACCCTTCTATTACCTTTCTCCCTACAACTCCCACCTCTAATCACCTAGGGAGCAACAAATCTCAGAAAAACTTCAGTCTAAAGTAGAAATAGGGGCATTCACTGCCTTCCCTCTTCTGGGCTTGTACTCATGACAGCACACCTGTAACCTCATTGCCACCTCCAGTCCCCCCCACCCCCCAACCCTGAACCAACTCCTTTCACCTGTAAGCAGCCACTCCTCCTAGAAATAATACCTATTGCCAATTCTTGTTCTAAAGCATGGAACTGCATTAATAATGTAGCAGATGGAAAAGATAGGTACATATCAACTTCCTGCATACACCCTTTCTCAGTTCACTAAGACCAGAATTTCCGAGGAACACCCGGAAATCCAGACACTTCCTTCGATTGTCGAGGTTGTGATAGAAGTAAGCAGGGCAATCTCTGATTCTACATCCACCCCTCCTCCTCCCCACTCCAAGATAATAAGATGTTTAAAATACTTTGCTTTAACTCTTATGATATATTGCTTTTGTTACTGCTTTCTATTTATATGTCTAATCTGACATTTGCTGGAACTGTTCATGCATTAAGTTTAAACCTACTTCTGTAATTCTGAACAAAACTGACAGCTCTCCCTCTGTGGGTTCTTTCACAAGGAAAGTCTTTAAGGCAAAAGATGAGTAAAAATAATGTATTATTTATTTCTAAACAGTGCTCTTTTCCTGCAATTTGTCTTATATGTTGTTTGAATTCTTAGGTGATCATTCTTTAGACTTTTTGTTCAGTGGGGACTATAGCTTTGCCAAGAGTTCCATTTACTCTCTTCCTGTATCATCTGTGTCCCCAATGCATGTAATTTTGCACAGACCAGTGACTTAGGAGAGTTTCCAAAGCAAGGTCCCAGACTACCTGCATCAGCCCCATATGGGGTGACAGTTAAAAGTGTACATATATTAAGCCATACTCGACTGTTGCAGTTTGGGGAGAAGCCCAGTGAGTCTCCTGTAGAGGTTTGAGAACAACAGGTTTGTTCACATTTGACAAGAGGATTTAGCCTATGAAGCTTAAATCTAAGTTGTCCTTGTCACTCCCAGGACTGAATTCAGAGCACTGACCTTACTAGTTGGCTGTAGCTTACTAAGCTAATAAGCTTTTACACTAACTAACTCTTATTTGTAAGAGTGACAAAAACTCATGCTAATACCTTCTGCTGAAAAATTTAAAAAAAAAACAGTGAAAAAATTGTTTCCAAAGAGTAAAGTGTACCTATGTTTTCTAATGCTAACATAACACATTAGTGGGTGGGGCAGGGGCAGGGGCAGGTCTCATATTTTCATTATTTTAATAAACTATTCTTCTGAGGGTGTATCTGTGAGAAAAGGAGTTCTAGTGTCCCGACTTAGACGAAAGAGAAGAAGGAAGGAGGTTTGTTTGTATTTGTACTGGGAAAGAAATGTTCTCTCTCTTTTTTTCTTAAAAGCTGATTTTTTTCTAAAATCAGTTTTGTTGGTGATATATACAGTTCAGATCTCATGCGGTCTTCTCTAAATGCTCTTGGTTTCTTTATCTGTCAAGATGCTGTTAAGTAAATTTGGTCTCTTAGAATCATGATTTCACTTACACGTAGAATCTAATGAACAAAATAAACTAACAAACCCAATGCCAACAGACGGAGAACGGAGAACAGGCTGACAACTGTCAGAAGGGAGGGGGTTGGAAGGCTGGGTGGAAAAGGTGAAGGGATTAAACAAACAAAGCAAAACAAACAACCCGTAGACACAGACAATAGTAAAGTGATTACCAGAGGGAAAGGGGGAAGGGGGAGGTAGAAGGTGGTAAAGGCAGGATGGATGGTGTTGGAAGGAGACTTGACTTGGGGTGGTGAACACACAATACAATAATATACAGATGATATATTATAGAATTTTCCAACTGAAACCAACATGATTTTATTAACCAGCATCACCCCAATACATTTAATTTTTAAAAAAGAAATAATTTTTGTTTCTTGGCCCTCAGTTTGAAAGGGTTTCCAGAAGAGGTGACAGAATTTGGCACTGAGCCACACTGGGCATTGTCCAACAGGATTTATCATGGGCAGTCGAAGCTTTGCTCAAGGAAGAGGGGGTCTTACTTTCGAACCCGACAACGAATGTGTTTGTGGCCGTTGACAAACCATCGCAAGAAAACACGCGTGACTCTGGTGAATAAGCACACACTGGTACCTTCCTCCTGGAGTAGGGAACTGGCTGTGGTGTCAGCAGATCTGTGCAAGAAGAGAACAATAGTAATTTCTTTTGAAAACTCTCAGCTTTCAAGCAAAGTACACAGTACACATTGCTAGTGATGAAGAAGTTCACATTTGCTAAAGATGGGAGATGGCAGCTTGTGGCATTTTCCCATAAAATGTATTGTCCTTCGAACACTGCAGTCTGTCCTTACACGCACGCAAAGGCTGTGAATGATATTGTATGCAGCTTGGCGTGGTGGATGAAAGTCATTATGTCAGCATTGGGTCTCTACGAGAGATGTTTGTACTACAGGAGTTTATTAACAGAAATGTGGCTGATGAAGTGAGTGGGCTCCTGCCCTCCACATGGTTTATTAACTCCACGGTCTTTCCAGCCTGGTAAGTTAAATACTCCCTATCTGCCAGCTCTCTATCTCTTCATACTTAGCCAAGAATTTCCTAAGACCGAAGATCTGGAAATGCTTCGTTATCACTTGACTACCAGGCAACATGAATGAATAATATTTTCCACAGCTTTTCTGTTATGAGTCATTGACAAGAGGAGAATGAAACAGTTTTTTAGTTTTTAACTTATTCGAACCTTTTGTTACTCTCCTTCTAATTAGTGTCCATTATTTTCAAATCCATTTATGTATTTATTAATAGCAAAAGTATTAAATGAAACCATAGAAACCTCTGGAGGAGGAGAAGTTCTATTCATTTTAAAAAGTAATTCACTTAACATCTTTTCCAGTTAAATCCAAAGCTTTTACTTTAACAATTGGAAATTATCATTTAGTAACTTATTTTTTTCAGCCTTTTAAGCAGCTTTGAATTTCTACTTCTACACATAGTCTGCCAACTCCTTGAAAACAATTATTTTAATTAACCAATCAAAAATGCTTTTGAACAAGTGTATAGCTCATATACATGTTTTAAATTTTCTGCCTTACTTAATATTTGGATTGCTGAAATGTTACCTTAAAATACCATTTTTGCAAAGCACTTTCCATTTTCCCACCATGGATATAATAATTATTTTTTGCTTGGATTTTTAAAACATTAACTTTTAGGATTTTGGCTTCAATTTTATCCTAAACCCAGCCTTCAAATCCCAGCTGAATGTATAATGTATAATCCTTACCACTCAAGATGAATCAGCTACACCTGGGAGTTTGTTAGAAATGCAGAATCTCAGGCCCCACCCAGACCCACCGAATTGGTATTTACTTTTTAGCAAGAGTTCATAGGTGAGTCTTATGCACATTAAGCTTGAAAAACTCTGTTCTGATGTAATCCTTCCACTTTATGGTAGTGTTTCCAAATTAAAGAAACATAGTAGGTCAGTTTTTATAAATGATGGTATCCTCCAAAGATCCCATAACCTGAGGATAGTGACTCCTCTCGGTAAAAGGCACTGCAATGATGACATTTACTGCTGAGCCTCCTGCTGACATCTCAAACTGTGCTGATGGTTAGGAGCTATGATGTTGATGTGGTGATCCCCTGGCACTGCACTGGGACTGGAGAAAGGGTGCAAGTGTGTGTGGTAAGGAAGCTCACAGTCAAGAGGAGAGACACACAGGTATGGTGCATGCACTATTGACAACAGAGATGTGGAAGTACAACAGATGAGTGATTAATTCTGTGGGTGGAAGGTGGGTCAGAGGATAGAATGAGAAGGCTTCTCAGAGGAGATGAGTTGATTTTAAGCATTTCACTCCAAGGGCAAGTTGGAGGCTGTCCAGACAGATAGGCATGAAGGTAATAAGACAGCTCAGTATCTCTAAAGAATTTCGTATGGTTTGGTTTTGGTAAGTACAAGGCATATGTATGTGTGGGGGTGGGGCGGGCAGCAGGTGGGAGGCAACCCATGGTAGGGTGGGAAATAAGGCTGAGTAACAGAAGCGAATGCCCTTGGGTGCTAACGGCCTTGCTTTTGTCAAAGGGGACCTGAGCAATTTTAAACAAAGGCAGGGCAAAGCCAACTTGATATTTTCCCAAGGTCATTGTAGAGGCCATGTGGAGGATAGACGGAAGGCAGGTAGGTCAAGAGTAGGTCGAGGAAGACCAGTATGGAGGTCGCTGCAGTGTCCCTGGTGAGAAACAATGATTATCTGGCATGCGGTGGTAGCCATGTGGATGGACAGCTTGGGATAGAATAAAGAATAATAATAAAGAGGAAGAATTCTTTTATTCTTCTGCCAGCCTCTCCTTTGAACCTTTGAAGGCTACAGTTCTTTGCTGGGTCTTTCCTTGTTCAAAGCAAACATCTCCAGGTCTTTGAACTGCTGCTCATATGCCATGGTGTTCCAGCCCTCTTCAAATACTTCAGTTTATTTATATCCTGCATGCATTGTAGTGCCAAGAGTTGAAAAAAAGGCAAAGCTGAGTAGGGAAAGGGAACTAAAATTACTGGGTACCTAGACATGCCACGTGCCTTGTAAACATTTGCTCATTTGCTTCCTGCAGTCCTGCAAATTCTTATTACCTCTATTTTAAAGGTGAAAAGAAAAAGGCCCTGGAGACTAAGGATCTCCCCTGAGATTATTGGCCTACTACTAGGAGAATCCAAATTTGCACCCAGAGATCTGAGATTTTTTTATTAAACTACTGGCACTGCAAGGATGCTTAGAACAGTTTAGGGTTTGCTGAATGTACAAGGTCAATTATTTATCTTCTCTTGGTACCTCCTTTGCCCATAGAACAAGTTCACCAGAATCAGAGGAGAAGCAGAGAAGACTCCTGAGTGACCAGGTAGATGACACCAAGTCCAAATTCTCTATTTATAAGGAAGGACTTCACAGGCAGCTTGTTTATCTTGTTTGTACACAATTCTCTCAAGCTGGTCCATGTGTTTTTGCAGCCCACAGATGATTAGAAATAGAAAATTAAGAATGAGTGGGAAGCAAGTGATATCTAATAGCTGACAAGCTGGTATCAAGGGAAGAGATTGAAAAATGGAAAGAGCCATAGATATAAACAGTCAAAAAGCCTGTGGCATAGTCTGGTCACTGACAGAGAGGCAGATTGTCCCACACATTGTACCACGGTACAATTTATAGACCCTGAGAATCAATGTAAACTTCATCTCCAACCAAAAGAGAAGGTCTCCATTTGTCATCCTGGGCTAGAGGGTCATTTTGCCTGAGTCATTTCAGGAGTATGACAATGTGCATCTCTCTTCTGGTTAGACACTGTTAGCAATTATAAAAGATTCTTATAGTCTGATGGGCAAAAATCTCTCTCTTAGTAATGCCTGTGAATTGGCTAGTGTTCAGTGCTTTTTTACATGACATCAATCAAAGATGAGGAGGCAAGTGTTACCAGTGTGAAATGGTAACCAGAAATGCCAGGACTCATAGTCTTCAAAGAGTTGTTTCTTCTTGTCTCTTGCTTCCTTTCAAGCCTGCTCTGAGTGATCCCCACCCTGCTCGGGCAGTACCATGGTACTTCTGGTCACTGTTAGGAAATAAAATTCTGTAGTCACTTTAAGGTGTGAACATAGACACAATCCACTGGTTTAAAGTGCTCAATGAAATGTATCTATTGCTTCTTCAGTGTTTGTTGGAAGTACATCTTCCTGTCCTCACCTTCTACCCTCTTGCCTTCCAGTAGCAAGCAGGTTTTCCTGTTCTCTTCATTGCTCATCTCCCCAATTCTGTCTACCTACTGTTCCCAAACATGGAGACCTAAGCAGGGAGGGGAAGGAAAGTTAAGGGGGACAGGGAAGTTCTCACTTGACTGGTACCCCCATACCCTGGTTCCCAAGTCTCAACATTTAATATGCATATGAATTATGTGTAGATCTAACTGAAATGAAGATTCTGACTCAGTAGGCCTGGGTGATAGCTGAGACTCCACATTTCTAATAAGCCTCCAAGTGATACAGATGGTGCTAGGCCATGGATCATGCTTTGAGTAACAGCAGTTTGCAGAGTCTCATTTGAGCCCACTCACTGCACTTCATTTAATGTGGTAAATTAATGCAATTTCTTTAATTCAGTTAACCTCTTTCAACTAGAGCCCCCGGTGGTACCCATCATTACCTTTTACTTCTGGAGACCCTCATCCCAATGGGCTACCCCCTTGGTCAGAATATCTTTCCCTGTAACTTCAGATTCACTTTCCACAGGTAATTAATTCATCTGGTCTCTGGGTTTCACAGACCAGTCACCTTCATTTACATATTGAGTAAATACAGTTACTTCCTAGACAGCCATTTGCTGGGGAACCATAGAGCACTGTAACTTTCCAAATGACAAGTTGGGGACCATCCCCTCAGTCCTCCACATGTAGGGAATGGATATAGAGCTCTCCTTATGGAGCTAAGAAGACTACACCCTAGCCTGGGGACTGGAATGGCGGGATTTCAGCTGATAGTATAACTCTCTGTGAAGAAATCGCTTCACAATTCCTCCCTCCTTATTCAACAATCTAGCTCTTTTATCAGTAAATTCCCAGTCTGGGTAAAGGGCCCTGTGTCCTGGACCCAGTTCCAGATATTTCTTTTGAAAATTCACAGCTTGGTGATTGCTCTCACACCTAAATTTGGCATCTCGAAAACCCTGAATGTTTTCTCTTTTCTCTGACGACCACCTTGTTTCTGCCTAATATGGTTCTGGAATAGTCACCATTTTCTAGATGCCTTTTCATGTATCAACTTAATTCTACCTGAAATAAAGTACCAAGAAAGATATCTAGAATCAGACTCTGCATAGAGTCTGGCCAGCCCAGAGTTCATTAGGGTACTGCATTTATGTTCTTTACGTGATTTCATTAACACTCTTGGCAGTTGAATGCATATGGAAGAGAAAGGGTAAAAAAGGGAGGAATCAGTGCTAAGCATATAATGTTGAGCTTAACTACCTGGAAAACAGATACCATTAATAGCAAACATAGAAATTAAGGTATGGAGATGGTGGAGGAGGGGGAGTGCTAGGAGGGGAGAAGTTCCGTTTTAAGCATATTGAGATTGAGGTACCAGTAGGACGCCCATGTGGAAATGTTCAATAGGTACTAAGAAAGTGGAGACTGGAAGATACTAGAAGTTAAATCTAGAGATAGAGATTCAGGGGTCATCCTTATAAAGATGATATCTGAAGTCTTGAGAATAGAGGATATGCGCAGGTTTAGCTTCGGGGGAGAAGGTAGGCAATTCAGGCCTAAAAATGATGAAGGCTCATACACATTCCAAGAGAAGGCAACATGGTCTTCAGAAGTGAATATTTACCTATGTGACCCAAAGTGTCACTGTCACTGGGCTGCCACATGGTTTGAATGTTACATTAGCTTCATTTCTTAGGATTCACCATCAGAGAAGTGTGCAGCATGGTGTCACTTAGGAGGCAGTCACATATTAGCTTGGCTGATACATCACAAAGAACATGTTTGCCTGGCTAATAACCATTGCTACCCACTGCCCCCCAGGCCAGAGTCTTATGAAGATGGGACATTTAATTTTGATGCTTATGAGGAATTAGAGGTCAGGTCTGGATCACTTGGAGAAAAAATAGGCTTGGCCAGACAGGCTTTGGGTAGGTCAGCAAGTGGGAGGACATTTGCAAAAATGACAGGGATGGTCCAAAATTTATTGCCTAATAGAAATACCATAGATTAAAAATGAGTTTATTTTTTCTTTTGTTTAAACCTAGCGAATGATTTTTAGTTAAACATTTGTGTATTTTAGTTAAAAGTCACTTTCAGGTTACTTTTTCTCCTTTAAATTAAAAAAATTAAACTATTATTTTTTATGATATATTTGCTATCTATAGTCAAAGGAGTGAGAATAGTTCCTTTATAGTAAAGTATGAAGAAATGGTACAATTGAAACTTGTTCTAAATAACATCCACAAATATTTTCCTATTTCAAAATGTATTTTTTTAACTTCAATCTGGTATTAAACATCTAAACTTCAAAATATAAATACCCAATATAAGTTTTGATTATTTTAATTTCTATGAATAAAATACAAGGAGTAATCATAATTTAAAATTTAATAATCACAGAAGATAATCAGTTTAATGCTTTCATGGCTAAAGAGATATACTGTCAACATTATATATAAAGGGTATGTTATTAAGCATTGGATTTAAATTCATAAGTGATCATCTTGACAATTTAGGCAGACCAATCTTACATGAATTATATACATACATGATCTTTACATTAGAGATAGTAATATGTTCTGAAAAAAAATCCTTGTTCAGACCTGTTACCTCTTTTAAAAAGAACATGTTCAGTAGCATAATTTTTGGTGGAAATTTTGTTAGTATTACACAAGCTGTATAAATTGGTAATGTTTGGTAGCTTTTGACATTGACTGAAAATGCAAAGATGGAAATAAGACTTCTAAGGATTCTTTAGGAGGGCATGGGGGTGTGCCAGAGATCACAATAATGTACCACAAACTTGGCTTTTAACAGCCAAGTTTTTAATTTCCTGAAGTTAGTCAATCCCAAATAACATAGTTGGTGTTAAAAACACAGCACTTAATAAACTGGAACTTTCAGATAACCTGCAAAATTATAATAATTACTATTCACAATGATGACTCTTAGTATAATAGTCTTAACTACTAGTTCTTTTATACCCACTATAATGCAGAAACTCTAATAAAGCTACTAATGTAATATATTATCTTATTTAAGTAACAAGAATTCTACAAAATAAATTGTATTATCATGTTACAGATAAAACAAATAATGTTCAGGAAGGTTAAAAGTAATTTTTCCAAGGTCCATTGTGAGAAATAGGTATCTTTGTGTGTTCTACTATATCCCTGGAGCACTTATGTTCCCAAACTGTATCATGTGCTCATTCTTGGAATGCCAGTAATCCATATTTGGCATATCTTTGATAAAATAGAGTATTCCATTTTCAATCACATTACATAAGAATATTAATTTGTATTGGATTGGCCAAAAAGTGTTTTTTACCTTGAGTAAGCTAAGCCCTCTAATTATACATCCTTACAGAACTTTGTTTCCTTCACAGAATTCCTTATAACTGTATGATTTGATTAAACAATAGTATGTTATTTTTTTAATAAACTCTGTCTCCTATGCTTAGTTGTTAACTTCATAAGAGTAAGGTCTGGCTCTTTCTTATTCAACGCTGTTTCCCCATCTTCTAGCATGATGCCTGATCTCTGTAAGCACACAATAAATTTTATTTAAAAATTTTTGCTTTATACTTACAGATATTAAGTTTTTTCACCTTTTAATCATACACAATGACTATTGGCCTATGGCTTAGAAATGGATGAAAGCCATGTGGTACTGGATATTTTAATATCAAGAGTTTGGCTATATGAACTCAGGCATTCATCACCAAGGTTGATAAGTCATTGTCAACTGGCTTTATGTTTGATCATCTATTAATTATGACACTTACTGATAAGTTATGGAACTGAGAAGACTTAGTAATGGAAGATGTTGAATTAAAGTCTGGGAAAAGATAACAGGCTGAAGACTGCAAGTGAAAGGGGAAGACAGCATCCACCTTTTATTTGATGTCGACTTTGGGCACTTCAGCTATTTTCAGCATAGTCCACAGAATCCAAAATCCACCTATGCTCAAGCTAAATGAGGTTTTAAATTGACCTTCATGGTGTATTAAAAGGACCTCACACTTAGTAAGGAAATATGCCCCGTGACCTCGATGGAAATGAAGTATCTGCAGAGGTTTAATCTCATCTATTGTCTTTTAATCATGAATGTGTTGTAATGTTCCAATTTTTTGATGTAACTTTAGGAGAATTAAACTGGAGCAACTAGAATTTACATCATTTTGCCTAATCAGTGTCCAATTGGCATTACTACTTGACACAATCCTGCTAACAGAACACGAAGACGGGATAAGCTACAAAGCTTCATTGGTTGGTAGGGTCTAGTAGTGAACTTGCTTTCTACAGGTTAGTTAATCAGGAAACACTCAGCACACACACTCAAACATTTTATTTTTCTTCCTAAGAGTCTCAGTGCTACCTAATGCAGGTCCAGCTGCCTGTTGCTATGAAAGCCAATACTCAAGAGGCAGGTGCTGATGTGAAGGAAAGTGGTATATTTTCAGATGCTGGCCATCTGGAAGATGGGGGACTCATGTCTCAAAGCCCTTTTCCTGGGAAGATGGGGGACTCACATCTCAAAGAGATCCACGTCTCCACAGCTCAGTAGAAATAGAGGCTTTTATAATAAGGAAGAAGGGAACAGAACAAAAAGATCAAGAAACAGGTTGAAAAGCTTTCTACATGCAGGGAGTATAGTCCATTCTGCTAAGGCAAGTGATGGTCCCCTGTGCAGTATCCTGTTTTAGTCATCCTGGCTTCTCGCCATCCTGGCTCCACAGTTGAAGGTCAGCACATCTCCCAGAGCTGGGCTGTCTGAAGGCTGGAGTCTGTATCCTTTGAACAGTTAGTTCCTAGGATTCTTATGCAAACATGCTGTTCATTCACAAGCAACGTATTAGTCAGAGTCAGAATTTACAGAAATGATGTCAAAAGAATGGTGGGATGGCTTGCAATTTCCCACTGTTACAAATTTCCCATGTTGCACTGTAAATAGTTGTTACATCAAGTGAACAGTGATTTAAAGACCAGACCCTTACTCTTACTCTGTACTGAGTACTTACAGGTTCTAAAACCTGAAGCATTTAAAAAATATTGATGCCCAGGCCCCACTCTCACAGAGTCTGAGTTGTTAGGGTGAAGAACAGAACCTCATCATTCCTATTTTTCGAAAGACTACCAGGTGATTGTTGTGTAAGTCCAAGATTGAGAACCACAGAAAAATGCTATTTTATTCCATCTTCTTGATCCCCCCAGTAAGTAGGCTTTGCTATTCTAATTTTGCATATTAAGAAATTCACATTACTTCTGATGAGATCAAAGAATTTTCATAGAAAGATGCTTATGACTATAGAGAGAGAAAGGGAAAAGAAAATTCAGCCATAGTGGTTAGGCTAAAAATAGGAGGTTTATTTAAGGCTTAGCAGATCCTCTGAAGTTCTGCAGGTTTACCCTGATGGAGAGCTCAGTGCCTCTTACTCAGTCCCATAGTGTCACATGGAAAAAGCTGGCACTGATGTATCAAATCTCTCCCTTCTTCTCCTTGGTCCCAATGTGAACTTTAAACCAGGGCACAAAAAGGTGACATTTCAGTCTTCTCCACATGCATTTTAACTTTATAGACAACAAAATTTTCAAACCATTTTTAATCTGACACTCTCTTCCAAAGAAAGTGGAGAAGAGTAACTTATGTACCTACCATTTCTGAGATTGGGTATTTCCTTTGAATTTCTCTGCTCCTCAGTTATATTGGGGGGGGGGGTGATAAGAGGAGATGTTAAACAGGCAAAATATTATCATGAGTGTCTTACTCCTACTGTATCCTCAAAACACAAATAATTACCCAAACATAAAATTCTACGTCTAGGCCTTCGGTAGGTTGGCTTTATCTAAGATCAGGCACTAGGCTCTCTTTCCCATTTCTATTTGCTCTCTTTGGCAAAACCTTCTGTAGCAGATGAAGTCAGAAGGTGTAGAGCTGCCAAGATGCCAATCAAATCCTTGTGACTGTGGTGGTCATCACCCCAAATTTCCAATTTGGAAACATAACTTTATTAACTCATCTACAAATGAACAGGTTCTTGAAGGAAAGAATAATTTGTATTGAAAAAATTCACAAGCAAGTAATTTATAAACCATGACACCAATTTTTAAATCTATAATGGCCTAAGAAGGGTTTGCTCACTGGGTCTTGTTCTTTTTTTGTTGTTTGTTTATTTATTTTTAAATAACAACTAATGGAATTCTTCTTTCTTATAAGGTACTCTTCCTGTGAGGCTGGACTTCCACAGGTAACAGATTATGAGGCAGAAATGGTTTGGGTTGTTTATTGGTAACAAAGAACAGAAGCCCACCCAGGTCTGTTTGAGTTAAAAGGAGATTTGTAGAAAAATAAGGGACACATTTAAAAATAACATGTAGGAAGTAAGGAAGGTGGGAAGTTACTAAGTATCTCTCTCTTACTTGTGTCCTCAGACCAAATGGTCTCTTATGTCTATAGCTCTCTACACATCCACCCCCTTAGAGTCAGGTTTCCTGTGCTTGCTGCAGCCCAACACGGCTGCCACCCCAACATGATGAGCAATTCAGAATGTTCAGAATTGGCCTTGTGGCCAATCCCTGCTCAATCTGTTCAGTCTCCAGGCTTCTCAGTTTTTATCTTCCTGGAAGGAGTCTGATTAGCTTAGCCCAGTCTAGGGATATTTCCCCAGGCCAAGTGTCTGAGTCTGGCCCAATCACAATCTCTATATCTGACCTAGGTCTACTAGGGCTGGGGATTCAATTTCAATGGAGGGAGTGTGGATGAAAGACAATGAGACAGTATCTAACATAGTGGTGAATATGAGACATTCTCCAGGCATTCTCTTGGTGGGTATAGGAGCACGTTGAGTGAGGACTATAGGAAAGGGACCAAGCTGACAAGGAAATGAAAGGAGGTATCCTTTCTATTATACATGCCATTGTGCCATGGAAAGAAGGATAAGGCAGGGGGGGCAGTTGTAAAGAGGCAGCCCCACACAGATTTCCATGCTTTCAGGGTGCACAGCTACAGTGAAACACTGTTGTTCAGAAGGGTCTTTTAGCTTTTTCCTTGTTCCCTGCCCCAGGAAACAAGCTTTGTAGAGTCCCTTCAATGTGTTTGAAGGACAGGCAGGACAATGAAACCCACAGAAATGAAGGTACTGAGAATTTCTGGGAAGGATGCTGGACACTGGGTACAGTGGGTCGAGGAGTGGCCCTAAAAAGAAAGGTCCAAAACCTAAACCCTTTTATCTGTGAATGCAATCTTGTTTGGAAATAGGATTCTTGCAGATATAAAGAAGTCAAAACAAAGTCTCTTAGATTAGAGTAGGTCCTAAATCTAATGCCAACAGATGTCCTTTAGACCTTAGGTGGAGAAGGAGAAGACACCAAGAGGCCCTGGAAAGAAGGCCATATGAAGATGGAGGTAGAGGTTGTACTTATGTTTCCACAAGCCAAGGAACATCAGGAGTCACAGTAGCTGGAAGAGGTAAGGGGAGATTGTCCTCTGGGGCCTTCAGAAAGAGCATGGCCCTTCATTTTGGCTGGTAGGCTGTTAGAACTGTGAGAGAATAAATTTCTGTTGTTTGAGCCAAGGAGTTTGTGGTAATTTGCTGTGGCAGCCCTAAGAAACTGATTTATGACAGGCAGAGCTCTTCTGGGAAATCCATTTTGAGCCAAGGGAGATAAGAATCAGGCACTTCAGAGCATGTCTTGGCTTTCTTCAGCAGCAGCTCCCAGACCATGAACAGAAGGGTATGAGGCACTGGGGAGAAAGTGGTGGTGGGGGTGGAGGGGTGGTGCTGAGAACACAAACTCTGAGCCAGAATGGATGGAGAAGTCTTTGCTCTGTCTTGAGGTGGAAATACTTGATTGAAAGTGAGGTTCACCCCTCAGTTTGCTGCTGTGTGCACTGCATGCCCTTGCACAAGTTCCTCAGAAACAGCAACAAAATAGAACCAGAGGCATGGACACATGGAATAGACTGACAGCTGTCAAATGGAACTGGAGAAGGGAGGACTGGATTAAAGAAAGTGATGGGATCAGCCAAAGAACATACCGTATTCTTTGGACCATAAGACGCTCCTGTGTTTTAGAGGAGAAAAATAGGAAAAAAAACGTGGAAGCAAAAAATGTGGTAAAATATTTAATAACATAAATAATGTAATGTTTCACTAATGTAAATGTAAGCAGAACTCAACAGCAGCTTTAACAACCATTATTCATACCAAATTTGGGGGGGAAACAGTATATCTTATAGTCTGAAAAATATGGTATATGCCTAATTCATAGACCTAGACAACAGTGTGGTGTTGGCCAGAGGGAAGGGTGGGGAAACCAGTGGAAGCGAACAAAGAGGGGGAAATGGGGACATCTGTAATAGTGCCATCAATAAAAATATCATGAATGGGGGAACAGAGATTTTATAGGATGGCCCTAAAGGTCCCAGTGGTTGAGGCCTTTTGGTTTGTGGGCCTATGAGGTTGGGGTGAGCGGAGAGTCAGGCCTGAGCTTGCAAGATGTTGCCTGTGGACAGCTTTCCTACTTGGATACTCCAGCCTGATGGAGGTATTTTTTTCCTTACCACCCACCTGGGATAGATCCTTACACCTGATCCTCCCCATGTCTGAACCCCTACCTGGAGGAATTGGCCTTTGAGATCCCACTCATAGTGAATGCCCTTGCCTGTCTTGGGCTTTTAGGGACAATTTGAGTACTCCAGCCATAGGACCCAATAGGGTTATTGCTAGATGTCCCATATAGTCTATCTTCTTCCAGGCTCAGGGCAATGCTGGAATGCTCCAGGTGACTTTGGAAGCTTATAGATGTGAGTTACAAGTGTTCACTGGTGACCCTTTGCTAAGGGCACAGTCTGGAGCTGTGGTCTTCAAGATGGTAACCACAGGTCAAATGTGGTTTTTTAAACTTAGTTATTTTAGGTGAATAAATTTAAAAATTGAGTCTCTGAGTTGTACAAGTCACAGTCAATTGTTGATAGTCACTTGTGGCTAATAGCTATGATATTGAACAGAGAGAGAACATTTCCATTACTGCAGAGAGTTCTGTTGGAGACCACCGCTCTGGATCAGTGTATCAAGTCATCTGAGGATCTGTTAAAATACAGCTTCTGATTCAGTTGGTCTGGGTTGGGGTCTGGGATTCTGCCATTCTAGCACGTGCCTAGATGGTGTCAATGTGGCTGGTTCATGGACCACACTTTGAGAGGCCAGGATCTAGGAAGCATCACTGTGAATTAATTAGGGCCATGGTGCTAGTTGTATGCAGGGGGCAGGGAAAGGGTAGAACTTTTTATCTGTAAGAGGTAAAAACAGGACTTGGCTACCTTGGTTGGAGTAGAGGCTTTATGAAAGAGAAAAATGGGATGTCAGCCCAAGGTATATAGTTTCCTGTGTAGGGCTAGACCTTCCAGCTAAGGTGAGAAATATATTTATGCAGCTGCTGGCACACTGTTTTTGGTAAAGGGCCAGACAGTAAATATTTTAGTGGGTCATCATGGTCTCTGTCTCAATTTCTCAAGTTTGCTGACATAGCGTGAGTGCTGCTAGAGATGATATGTAAAGAAATGAGTGTGTCTGTTTCCGAGAAAACTTCTTTTAAAAAAAAGTATTTATTTATTTATTTTTTAGAGATAGGGGAAGGGAGGAAGAGAGAAAGAAATATTGATGTGAATGAGAAACATTGATTGGTTACCTCTCATATGTGCCCTAAAACTGGGGGCCTGGCCCCGTAACTCAGGCATGTGTCCTGACCAGGAATCAAACTGGCTGACCTTTTGCTTTGTGGGACAATGCCCAACCAATTGAATGACCCCAGTCAGGGTCCAATAAAATTTTATTTAAAAAAACAAGTGGCATGTTGGACTTGACCTATAGAGCAGTGTACTTACTGACTGGTGGCTCTCATTAGGAGGGAGTTTAGAGAGAAGTCGCAACTCATCAATTAGAATTTTTATGTAATATGGAATATGTTTTTAACTATCATCATTATAAGCTATTACTAGTAAAATAGCAGTGAATGTCAATTATTAATATAATTGGTTCAATTTCAGTTTCACAGCAACAGTTCTCTAACAGGTAAAATACATAATGACTTTTAAGTGATATTGAAAGCAAACAAAGTGATTCGTGCTGGTCTCAACCAATCAGTAACCAATGATGGGGCTTGACCAGCCCCTGTGATTCTTCTTATAAATGCAAGATGCCCTTCAGCAATAACCAAGAAGAAACTTTGAAAAAAAAAATCAGGCTTATTATGTACAGGCTCTGGAAATTACACAGCATACCTGGGGCCACACAGCTAGGTCATGAATAGAGAGATGGAGCGAAAGCAGGGGTCTGGGAATCTGCTTTTATTGGAGTCAAAGGTAGGGCCATAGGATTTCTAGGACTCACTCTTTATTGGTGAATTTAAAACATAAGAGCAGGAACTTAATGTGTGGAAAGAGGAAAAAAAAAACAAGTAGTACAAATGGTCAGTTATTGAAATTAACCAAGATCTCTAAAGCAATGACACCACAGTGAGGGGAGGTGGTTTGGCTCTTTATCCAGTACCATGGCTGGCAATGTGTTCATTGGAGACAGCAGTCTTTAAGTGGATGCCTTGACAATCAAAACTTCTGCCTGGCACTTACACTACAGAAAAGAAAACAGACACTGTCAGAGCTTACAGTATACTATGATATGTAAAGATTACAAGCTGCCCAGAAACACCAAGTGAAACAACATCTAGACAACCAATGAAAAAGCAAAATTCTACTAGTTGACATGTTCTATTATCATGTTATAATATAAAATAATGATCTAAATCCTAGATGGTAGAATGGCCTTACTTACCATGAGGGTTAGAAAAGACCTACAGAGAATCACTGGCCCAATGTCCACAGCTAATGGTTGACCAATTTGGGATAAAACTAGGGCTCTTATTTCCTAAACAGCATTTAATTCATCCCTGACATTAACTCTACAGAGTGGACAAAACACTATTCAAAGTACAGGGTTCCCCTGGTTGAAAAACTTCTCGCTGAGCTCAGAGAAATGGTACTAAATTATGGCTGTAAACACAACTGTTGATATTGTAGGCATTCACTGAACATTTCATAAACCACCTCCTTGTTTTCTTAGATTTTTTGGAGAAGGATTTGAATAATAATCATCTCTCTAAAGAGCTATCCAAGAAATTTTAAATGAAGTCTTTAGTCATTCTGCAAGAATTTTTGGGTGACAAGCAAAAAATCAAGATAATTTCAATTTTTTAAAAAAATAAACTATTCTATGCAACAGTTTTGTTGCAGGAAGCACTTGACCTAGATTTTAAGAGGTCTTCAGTCCAAGGAAGGTCTGTTGAAGCTTTTGCTGATTTAACTTTCTGAGACCTGAATTTCAGATGTCCCTTATCATCTCTGCCCAATTCTCTTAGATCTCTTAACTGTAAACACATTATCCTCTCTAAGACTTGGCTTCCTTCACACAGTCTAGTCGAAAGTCATTCAGCCAAGTTCTGGATCACCACAAGCTTCATTATAGGTCATTTTAACAGGATTAAACACCATGGTACCTCTGTGAGCCATGAGAGACAAATGTTACCAATTCTGCTTTATAGATGAGGTAATCAAAGCAGAGAGTTGCATCAACATGCCAAGATCATTTGGATGGTAAAAGACCAGCCTCCACCCACGTCTTCTGTCTCCAAGTCTAGCCCTTCTTTCCCACACTTAGTTACAGCACTTGAAGTCTTGTCATTTCCCAGATGTCTGGTGGGACCTTGGACAGGGCCCAATCATGATAGAAATAGAATGTCCCAACAGTCTCATGTGATGGAAGCACTCAGAGTCAAAATAAATTTGATTTGACAGAAATAAAGTAATGTTTTTGAATATTAGCTATAGACTGATATTTATTATCCATATAAATAAACAAGAATTTATGTGAAAATATTTTATTGTCAACGAAAATGCCTTTATCTCAGTAAATGGTATAACATAGTCAATCCATTGACTTAACTCTTTATTAATCCTAATTCATTACAATAGTCAATCGCCCATTTAATTTTAAGGTAGTGCTTTAAGGTTGGATTTTTAAATTTTTTTATTTTTATTTTTAATCTTAAACATAACCTAAGGATATGTTCATTGATTTTAGAGAGAGTGGAAGAGGGGTGGGGTGGGGGTGCCAAGAGAGAGAGTGAGAGAGAGAAACATTGACATGAAAGAGAAACATCAATCTCTTGCCTCCCATATGCACCCCAACCATGGATCAAACCTACAGTCTTTTGGTGTATGGGACAATGTTCTAATCAACTGAGTCATATAACCAGGGTTAATGTTGGATTTATTCTTAAAAATCACAAAAGTAGGGGACTTCAGGTCAAGATGGTGGTATAGGCAGATGTGGCTTGCCTCTTTGCACAACCACATCAAATTTACAGCTGAAATATAGGACAACCATCACTCAGAACCATCAGAGGAATAAAGTTTAATGGAAGTCTGACAACTACAGAATTAAAGAAATCACATCCATCCAGACTGGAAGGAGGGACACAGACATGGAATAGATTGGTCCCTCACCCATGTGTGGTGGATAAACCCTAGGATATTTCAGGAGCAAGGAATCCTAGTCCCACACTGTGCCCCTCAGCCCAGGGTTTCAGTGCCAGGAAGGTAAGTCCCCACAAGTTCTGGCTGCAAAAAACAGCAGGGATTGAGTTAGTGGAAGAAACTGCTGGATCCCCAAGCAGTTCTTCTTAAAGAACTGACATAAGGAAAAAACAAAAGAAAGAAAGAAAGAAAGAAAGAAAGAAAGAAAGAAAGAAAGAAAGAAAGAAAGAAAGAAAGAAAGAAAGACCAATCAGAACAACAAGAAGAAAAAAATCCAAAAAATTGAGGATAGTATAAGCAGCCTCTGGAACAACTTCAAGAGGTCCCACATTCACATCAAAGGGGTGTCAGAAGGAGAAGAAAAAGAACAAGAAACTGGAAATTTATTTGAATAAGTAATGAAAGAAAATGTTCCTAATTTGGTGAAGGAAATAAACATGCAAATCCAGGAAGCACAGAGAGTCTCAAACAAGATAGATACAAAGAGGCTCACTCCTAGACACATCACACATCCAAAGGTTAAATAAAGGTAAAGAGACAATCTTAAAAGCAGCAACAGAAAATGAGTTAGATACCTACAGGGGAGTTCCATAAGACTGTCAGCTGACTTCTCAGAAGAAACTGCAGGCTGGAAGGGACTGGTAAGAAATATTCAAAGTCATGTCAATCAAGGACTTACAGCCAAGATTGCTCTATCCAGTAATGATATCATTTAGAATCAAAGGGCAGATAAAGAGCTTCCTAGACAAGAAAAAACTAAAGGAGTTCATCATCACCAAACCACTGAGATGTCAAAGGGACTTTTTTAAAGAAAAAAAAGAAGATCAAAGATGTGAACAATAAAATGGCAAAAAATACAAATCTATCAACAATTGAATCTAAAAACAAACTAAACAAGTAAGAAGAACAGAGACAGGATCATGGACATTGAGAGAATTTTGATGATTGCCAGATGAGAGGGGTGTATGGGAGAATGGGTGAAGAGGTGAAGGGACTAAGAAGTACAAATAGGCAGTTACAGAGTAGCCATGGGGATGTAAAGTACAGTACAGGAAATGGAGTAGCCAAAGAACTTATCCATATGAAACATGGACATGAACAATGGTGGGGGGAGTTGCCTGAGAGAGCGGGGAATGCTGGGTGGAGGGGTGCAAAGGGTGATAAATTGGGACAACTGTAATAGCATAATCAGTAAAATATAAAGCCAAAGGGGGTAAGATAGAGGGTGGGAGGTTGGGATGGCTGGGGCTTCAGGGAGTAGTGGGGGGAAATGGAGACAACTGTGCTTGTACAACAATAAAATAAAATAAATAAAAATAAAAAGCCCTTGCTGAAGAAAAAAATCACAAAAGTAATAAGTTCTCACTAAGATAAGTAAAGTACTAAAAGATACTTTTATATGAAGTATAAAAATTCTTTATATGATATATGAAGAGAAAAATTAAGTTTTATGTCTTTTGCCTCAGTATCTTCCTCTGACCCTTAGGAAATTAATTCAACATTTTGGTGTATATCCTCCAAAAGATACACACACACACACACACACACACACACACACACACATAGATAGGGCCTTCCTTCTTTCCCAACTTTCTTGAAAAATATTATACTATAAATTTAGTAAAGGAAACCCCTTAACTGGCTTTTTTTCCTTGTGATAAATTACATCTAATTGTTTTAATTTCCCAAACTTCACTGATATTGAGCATTTTTTCATAGTTTCAGTTACTGAGTTGCATATTTTTGCTCACTTTTATATTTTACTTATTATTATATTATAGCTTTTAATATTTCAGGGATATTAACCATATGGATAACAAATAATTTCCCCCAGTCTAGCATTGAAATACATTCTGTTTATGGAATCTTTGCTACACAGGTTTTTATTTTGATGGGCATTATTCAACCTCTTTTGTGATGTCTAGTTTTGGCATTACATTAATGCTTTTCACTCACCTTTAAATTATTCAGATAGTCTCCTATACTTCATCCTTATATTAAAATTATTAGATCTTTGTGTGTTATTTTTGTTTCCATATGGTGTGAAGAGGGGGTCTACTCTTATTTCTTCCAGGTGGATAGGCAGTTGGGCCAAATGAATTAACAAAAACATCCATCCTTTCCCAGTGAATTGGAATGGTGATCTTATCATTTACTAAAATCAATATTTATTGTACAATATATTTTTGAACAAACTGACAGTAACCAGAGGGGATGGGAGAGGGGGATAATGGAGGAAAGAAGGCAAAGGGTCAAGTCAAGGAACATGTACAAAGGAGCCAAGGACAAAGACAATGAGGGGTGGAGGAGGATTGAATGTGAGAGGTGGGAGGTGGGTAGGGCAGAGGAGAGTAATGGGGGGAAATAAAGACAACTGTAATTGAACAATAATTAAAAAAGAAGATAATTAAAAAAAGAAGACAACTTGAATAAAGTGTTATTTATATATATATATATAATACACATGTATATGTATATATATATTTTTTCATGTTCCCCTTATCAATTTATTGGTTCATTTGGTAGGTGCCTTCTCTTAAAAGTTTCCACGGCAGAATCTTCTACCACCTCCCAACTCCTATTTCATGGATGATGTTTTTTAGGTCACACATGTTCTCATTTCTGTCTGTCTGGAGCCTGAAAGACTCAATATATATAATATATTTTAGGAACATGTATATATGTAATATGTAATATGTAATATATATTTTAGGGGGGAGTTCCAATGTTTGAAACAAAGCCCCCTAGTTCTTTGTGACTTCCAGTAAACACTGATGTTCCATCTCAAGGTTCTGAAAAGGGAGAACGGAGAGATTTTCTTGCAGGAAAATGAGCATCAGAGGACCATATACTCTCTCAAAATGCTAATTTCAGCAGCCTTTCTCCCTTACTGAACCGGGTGCTTCCGTGACCATGTCAGTCCCATATACCATGGCTTATATCTGAAGTCTTGTCCCTCCCACACATCCTTTCAGCCACCTGTTTAGGCTCACCCTAACCTAACCATCCCTATAAATCAGACTTCACAGAGTATAGAATCCCACAAAACTCAAAGCTTTTGCCTTAAGTACTTTGAAAGTTAAAATAGGAAATAAAACAAAATTTCCCCACATATCTGAAGACCTCTTATGAAAACATTTTAAAAACTTGGATTGATGATAGCCCCTGAACTTCAGTTTCTAAGGTCAAAAAAGTAATAATTGTAATACTGATAGTCATATACCAAAGAATGGAGAAAATTGCTTTAAGCTGATTTAAGTGAGAAAAAAATCCCAGCAACTTTCTCTCTCTTTTTCCTGCCACTTCCCCCTACACGCCCACCAGGTATCTTCACTTTCCATGTAAAAATAGATTTTAAATGTGCAGAGATAATGTCCTCTGGGGCTGAAGGTCCTGGTGTGGAAAGCAAATGTCTCAAAATTACTGACTAAAATAGGAAAAAAAAGAGCCTGACTTTCACAGTCTTAAATCTCTCCAGAAATTCTTTCAAGATAGCTTCAGAACACAACAGCTTGTGAGGGAGCGGCATGGCCACTAGCCATACTCTTGGCATCCAACCAGGCCTGTGGCTGTTCTCCACTGGCCCTCACCTTGGACTTAGAGTGGCAGAATCACGTGAAGGTGTGTTTTCACCAATGCTAGGGTCTTGTCTGCCAACCCCTTCCATCCAAAGTGTTGAATTGGACATTTCCGGTTACTCCACCTCTTCTAGAGATATGGAAATATATGCAAAATAGGCATGTAGACTGGGCTCTAAGGCCCCACCTCTAACTCCTCTGAATCACGGGGACTTTGTGAAATTTACTGCCCACAAGGGACAAAAGAGCAAAACAGATGGTAAAATTTCACTTTTTTTTCCCCTGGGGAGTTAAAAATATCATCAATCATGTACTTAGAATTTGGCAGTAACTAAATTTTTGTTATTCCATAAGTTAGTGCAGACTAAGAAAGTTTTTTCAGCAAACAGCATGGTTGCCTACTCCGAGGTAGGCATTGTTCATGGAATCTGGCTGCCCAGGGCATCGGTAGAACTGAGCTTCCCTTATAGCTAGTGAGCTGTGTGGCCTCAACTCTCTCAGTCAGACACATGGAGTGTGAGACCTCAATTCAAAAGTGAGCAACTTGAGAAGGAAATGCCGAATGGACTCCACTGAGGTGAGAGCAGAGACCTCCAGCTTTCAGTGTGACCACAATTACAAGTCTGAGCTTCCATCCTAGGAATGGCATTGAGAGAAGACAGGGGCCCTGGATTACTCAGCAGGCCAGCTCTGCTGCAGAGTTTCGGACGTTGTTGCTTGGGTGTGGCTTTTCATTCCTCCCAAAGATCCCCAATGTTATTTTCATAAACTCTTTTTCTGTTTTATAAATCATAGGCATCTTCTGTTGCTTGCAGTTAAGAATCCTAAGTAAGATGGCACCTATGGCTTTTATTCATGTGTATTGGGAATGAAAAATATTTTGGCTTGTCCTCTCTGGTTGAAGCCATCAATACATTTAACCTGATAGAAGATGTCTAAGGGGTCAGAATTGCATCTGGGGGTGGCAGGTCTCTGAAAGGGAAGATCTCCATGGGTCCCTGAAGAATCCCATAGAAGCTGTATGATGCAGTCGCCGATTTGCCTGGGTCCAGAACCCTAACAATCTTTTTATTGAGAAGGATCAATATCGCTCAAAATATCTTGAGTGCCCCAGATCTGAACAGTTTATGGGTTGAAGAGCTTATTTCTTTGGGGATTTGAGACTCCTCCCATTGTCTCTCTTTAAACCATGCATGCACTACCCAGAGAATTATGCATTAATTATTTCTGGTGTTGTTTCTCCTTCTATATTAGATTGCAAAGTCTGACTCCATGTGTGAAGGAGAAGGTGGATAGAACAGATGCCTTGCCTCTGATGAGATGCTTGGGAAGAGTGTGGTGGGCAGGATACTTTTATTTTCAGTAAAAATTGCAAAAATATAACATACGTATATGAAATTATATAAAATGTGTATGACTTTTAAAGAATAATAATAAAGTGAACACATATTGCCATTGCTCAAAATGAGAATAAAATCTTTTGCTGATAACCTACCAGCCCCCCATACTGTCCTGGAGTGCATCACCCCTAACTTCCATTATCCTACCTTTTAGGGTAATCAATCTTTAGTTTTTGTTTATAGTTTATCGCCTATACAGGTACCACTGAAAATACTATTTAGTTTTTTCTGTTTTAAAACTTTATACAAATTTATCTCGTGTATTTTTTTGTGTCTTGTCTTTTCTGTAACACTACGGCAGTAAAATTTGTTCATGTTGTTGGATATGGTTGTAGCTCTTTCATCTCCATTGCTGAGCAGTGTCCTGTTGTGTGACTGCAGTACTACTTATCCATCCCAGTGTTGGTGAACATAGGGATGGTTTCCAACATGTGGCTGCTGCAAAGAATGCTGCTGTGGGTGTTTTGAGTGCATCTCCTGATGTGAGTGTTTTGTGTATATTTATGCCAAACAGTAGAGTTGTATGTAGGCTTAGGGACATTATTCACTTTTCTGAGCAACCCTTAACTGTTTTCCCAAGTGCTTGTGTCAGTTTGCAGGGCTAACGGCTGTGTAAGAGTGCCTCCCTTTCTATCCACACTGTTGGAGTTCGTCATTTGATGACTTTGGAGTGATATCTCCGGATGGCTCAGGTTGCATTTCCCTGGTGATACTAGGGAAGCACGGTTTATATTTTTGTTTGAGTTATTGGTAACTAATTGGTTCATCAGTTATTTGAGGTTTCTCTACGGTGGAGGGCCCTTTCATGCTCCTTACTCTCTTCTCTACCAGGTTTTCATTGTCTTAGTCTGGGATGCCCAGACAGCAGAGCCGGTGGCCGATGACTGTGGCCCAAGTGCTTCGTCACAGCAAGCACTTGGAGCAGCAGGATGACGGAGAGCGAGTGAGGCTGGGAGGCAGGAGCCACCTGAGGCCACTTTGCCATCCCAGGTTACTTTCTCTGCTTAAACAATAGATGCATTATATACTTATGGTGATTTTGTAATATCCATTTATAATATTGAAGTAGAAACATTCCTTCAGGAAACTCAGTATCATAAAGAGTTTTCTCACAGAATGTATTCAAACTTCTATTTAGTTGTAAGATATATAAATGGAGAGTTTTTTGGTTTGTTTGGTTTTCATTTTTTTGTTTTGCATGAAGCCCACTTGGGGAAAACTAAGCTTACGAAACAATGAAGAGGAGCAGTACCGAGGAAAGGCTTGCCGATCACACCATAACATGTCAGCTAGCACTGTATGTAGACGTATCAGTGGCAGGGAAAGGGCCGTTTAAAATCAATGAGGAAAAACAGAGAATTCCATAAGTGATACAAAGACAAGTGGCAATAAGAAAAACAAAGAAAAACAAAACACAGCAGCAGCAAGCAAAAATAAAACCTTAAAGCCATTCTTAACCTTATATTTGACACCTCCTTCCCCGAAAATACACAGAATGGGAGGGGGGTAAGAATACTCTATTCATTACACAAAAGCTAGAAACTCTAAAAGAAATTATTGGTAGATCTGACCATTAAAAAAATAACCTCTATTCAGAAAAACACTCCTTATAAAATTCAAAAATAATTTTTAAAAGTGTATTTGTTTATAAAAGACAAAGAAGACTTCCCAATTAAAAAATAAAACACCAACATAGCACAAATTTTAAAATTCACAAAAAATGCAAGTGGTAATAAACATTGAAACTATGCATATGCACGCTTGCAATGAAATAACTTGTTTTTCACCGAATAGACTTGCGAAGATTTGAAAGATTGATGAAACTCAGAGTAGGAGAAGATATGGTAAAGGAGGAAATTTCACACAATTTTGATGCATCTGAATATTGTTATAACTGTACTGTATATTGTTATAACTATATGTTATAATTATACTATGTTTTATTAAAACTATGCTGTATATCATTGTAAGGATGCTTAAGAAGGGGGCACACGTTTGAATCCATTATTTCACTGTAGAGATGTATCATAGGGAAACAGTAAGGCATTATGTAAGGGTATATAGACAAGATATTTATCAAAATGTTGTTCAGTAGAGTAAAAAAAAAGAAAACAGAATACCAGATGTGTTTACTAGTGAGAGACTTGTTAAATTTTAATCCACTCATATAATGAAATTCTATTTTGCCATTAAAATTGATGTGGGATATAATGAAATAAAAACAGACTAGTGGCCTCAGAAATAAGTAGAGAAAAGAGGTCAGTTTACTTCTATTAGTTATAAGATACGATGACAAGTAAACTTCGTTTTCTGGGGGTTTTGTTGTTGTTGTTGTTGTTTGCAAAACTTTGGTCCCAGAAGTATGTATGGTTAATACCCGTTTGGAAGAAAGCCATCTGCTACTTAGGGTTGTCTCCAAGAAAGGACAGCAGACCAAAGAAGGCATCCTAAGACCACAGAACTTCTTGTCATACAGGGAGGTGGGTCTTCACAGTTTCCTGCATCTCAGAAATTGAAGAAACAAGCGGGTGGCTCAGAGGGTAAAGCCTGGTGGCATCCCAAGTGGAGTCCGAAGGGGGAAGATGCAGAAAGGCTTCCCGGAGTCAGCTGTGTGTGTGAGTGCAGCATCCACATGGGAGAACACCGCAGAGGTTGCAGGCCTGTTGGTTCTCCCAGGAATCTAGATATTTGTCGGTGTAGGGAATCATGTGCTACAAGATTTTGGAGGCTTTGTGGCCTCCACGCGTCAGTATCCCCACCAGGTTTGCTCTTAGGCTGGAAGAAAAAGAGATTCTTGGCAGTATTTGGGAGATGGATGGGGACTGTACAGATTCTGACAGTTTGTCGCTGTAACTGCAATATTCCTCAAATCCCTTCTACCTGCAAAGAGGGGAAGACCTTGGGGAACAGGGCAGCTCCTCCACCTCAGCACTACTGATGTTTTGAGTGGGTGGTTTTGTGTTGCAAGGTGGGAAGCTTGCTCTGTATGATTTTTAACAACATCCCTGGCCTCTGTCTGCTAGAGACCCTTCCCTGTGACAACCAAAACTGTCTCCAAATATTGACAAATGTCTCCTGATGCAAAATTACCACTGGAACAGGGGCAGATGATATTTTGTGATGTGAGATGGTATCTTTAATTAAGAAAAGTAGGTTACAAAGCTGAGTGATCTTACAAAGCACTGCAATCCTATTTTTGTGTGAGAAAATGTATACCTACATACAGGTACACATTACATGTTTGATTATGAGTGTTGTCTCTTTTGTTATGTAAGTATTTGGGTATTTTATAATTTTTGACATGGGATATGTAATTTTTACATTGAAAGAAAAATGTGGATATTTTCCATCATATTTGCACATGTGCATAGAAAAAATCTTGATATACAATGAATGGTAAAGATAGTTATTTCTTTTTTTCCAATTTTATTTAAATGATTGTTCAAATACAGTTTTCTCCCCTTTACTCCCAATCCAGCCCACTCACCCACCCCCAACTTCCCTCCCATTACCACCCTCCCCCCAGTTTTTATCCATGTGTCATTTAACTTCGTTCCTGTAAACCCTTCCCCTTTTCCACTGAAATTCCCTCCTCTCTCTCCTCTGGTCACTTTCTGCCTGTCCTCTAATGCAGTGTCTTTGATTATATTTTGCTTGTTTCTTTGTTTTGTTGTTTAGGTTCCTGTTAAAGGTGAAATCATATGGTATTTATCTTTCACTGCCTGGCTTATTTTGCTTAACATAATGCTTTCCAGTTGCAACCACGATGTTGCAAAGGGTAGGAGCTCCTTTCTTTCTGCTGCATAGAATTCCATTGTGTAAATGTACCATAGTTTTTTGATCCATTCATTTACTGATGGGCACCTAGGTTGCTTCCAGCACTTAGCTATTGTAAATTGTGCTGCTATGAACATTGGGGTGCAAAGGTTCTTTTGGATTGGTGTTTTAGGATTCTTAGGATATAGTCCCAGCAGTGGAATTGCTGGGTCAAAAGGCAGATCCATTTTTAATTTTCCAAGGAAGTTCCATACTGTTTTCCACAGTGGTTGTACCAGTCTTCAGTCCCACCAACAGTGCACTACTGTCCCCTTTTCTCCACAACCTCTCCAACACTTGTTGTTTGTTGTTTTGCTTATGATGGCCATTCTGACTGGTGTGAAGTGGTACCTCACTGTGGTTTTAATCTGCATCTCTCTGATCGCTAGCGATATTGAACATCGTTTCATGTGATTTTGGATCTTCTGTATGTCCTCCTTGGAGAAGTGTCTGTTCAAGTCCTTTGCCCATTTTTTAATTGGGTTGCTTGTCTTCTTAAGGTATAATCATGTAAGTTCTTTATATATTTTGGAGATTAAGCCCTTGTCTGAGGTATCATTGGCAAATATGTTTTCCCAGACAGTTGATTCTCTTTTTATTTTGATACTGTTTTCTTTAGCTGTGCAGAAGCTATTTATTTTGATGAGGTCCCATTTGTTTATTCTTTCCTTTATGTCTCTTGCTCTAGGGGACATGTCAGTAAAAAAGTTTTTGCGTAATATATCTGAGATTTTCCTACCTATGTTCTCCTCTAGTACTTTAATGGTGTCACGATTTATATTTAAGTCTTTTATCCATCTTGAGTTTATTTTTGTATAAGGTGTAAGTTGGTGTTCTAGTTTCACTTTTTTGCACGTAGCTGTCCAGTTCTCCCAGCACCATTTGTTGAAGAGGCTATTTTTACTCCATTTTATGTCGTTGCCTCCTTTATCAAATATCAATTGACCATAGAGACTTGGGTTTATTTCTGGGCTCTCTGTTCTGTTCCATTGGTCCATGTGCCTGTTCTTATGCCAGTACCTGACTGTTTTGATTACCGTGGCCTTGTAGTATAGTTTAGTGTCAGGTATTGTGATCCCTCTTACTTTACTCTTCTTTTTCAATATTGCAGTAGTTATTTCTTAGTATTAAGATATTTTCTTGTTTTTATTTATATTTTCTGAACTTTTTACAGTGATCACACATTCATTTTATAATCATAAACAAAGTACACAGAAATTATTTCAAACATAAATTCAAGATTTCAACTAAACACTAAGTATCTGCAGATAATTAGGCTCATTGAAACACATGCTTCTAACTTCAGTTGCTCAAGCCATTCTAACTCTTAAACAGTGGTTTAATGACCTCTCCTAGTTGAAAATAGATAGTAAGTCTTGCAAATGTTCTCTCTTCACCTCTTTGCACCTCCACCCCAGCTGAAGAATCACTTCTTATTTTGATGGGAAAATGGGTACTACCCAGTATCAGCCTCTTCAATTTTTCTACTCTCATAATTTCTCTCCATATTAATTTCTCTCTTTTTTAGCCTGTTTTCTGTAAAGAATGATCTATGCATTTTTTTAAATTCACAAGTTTCTTCCTCTTGCTTTTTCTACTAAAATTAAGGGGAGAACCCAGGAAGGAAAAAATGAGGAAGACTTTTCTTTATTTTGACATTAGATCACAAGTAAGACTCAGGATCCATAATGGGCCAGGCCTGTTTTTCTCTACAAGGCATGCTTATCTCCTCTCCCATGTTTTGTTAAGTAGAGAATCTGAGGATGGGAAGTGGGCATGAGAAACTTGACACAACTTTTCCATCCCACCCTCCCTACCCTGGTTCTAGTTACTCCACCCACTCACACATACCTGCTCCATGTGATTCTTGTGGGGCTGCCTTCCACAGTCCTCCACCCCTCTCACCACAGTAGTGATCATGTGATTCTCGCTAGGCCAATCACATTCCCTCTGCCTGGAATTTGAATTACCATATGTGACAGCAGGTAGTCAAGGATGGGTCATCTATCTGGTGTAGGAGTCTACCGGAGAAGCCATGGCTTTTGAGGAGTAATTTGCTGCACATACCTGATTCCTTACTCCTTCCCAACCCAGTCCAGCCCCAAGAGAAACATCTCGAGTTCTAGTTTACCATATCTAGGTAGTGAGAAAAACCTCCCACTAAGTCCAGGCTTAGTTCCGTAGCAGCAGGGAGTAGTAGACTATAGTTATTTCCAGTCTTTGTAAGTGCTTAGAAAAGCCTCATTCCTACCAGGTGATAACATGGCTGGCTGTACCTTCTAATAAGCTTTAACCAGAAACAAATAGGCAGTGATTCAGTTATTGAAAACCAAAACTGTGTTGGTGGTGAAAATGGGAGATATGAGCAGATCCAGTAAGATTCTGATGGAGTGAAAAGCCCCCATGTATGCCATGGTCTCTATTAAATTAAAGGTGCAAAGTTTGAAACACCAGGGACCAAGCTACAGGCACTGCCTTGAAGAATAAACCAGAAATAATTAGGTATGGGATGGATGGGCACCTCAGTGGCATCTTTTCTTTCTATCTTGAAGAGATCCCCAAACAGGAATATTTTGTCCAAGTTAACAGTATAATTTCATTAATGTAGCAACAATTTTGAAGTAGAGTCAATTAACTAGATTTTTGAAAATTTATCAGATATTACCAGATTGCTTTCCTTTACTCTTTAATGATTGGGACTTTTATATTCCTAAAGGATAAGCTTGAAATAATCCTAAATATTATTGATTTGAATCATTTTAAGGTTTGATAATTTCCTGATATTTATACTGTTCTCATCACATATACTTGCTTTCAGCTTATATGATAATATCTAATCATAAAACCGAAGATCAATTTGACCATTTAATATATATATAATAGGATAAAAACCATAGAAATGAAATGACTCGCCTATGTCAACTAGCCAAATGATCTGCAAAATTAGAATAAAAACTCCTCTTCTGAATTAAGGGTTATTTCCACCATGACAGTTATCAGTTATCTTGCCAGGTTCAAATGAGATGACTCATTAAATTAGCATAATTGAATTGCTACTTCACTAAGAACATTTAGCACTTGGTATAGTGGTGTGAAGAAATGCAGTTTGTGAAGAAATTATACACGCTCAAGAGTTCCTCCCACTATTAACAAAACTACATCATGATTCCACTGCTGATTTAAAAGACTTGAACACAGTCTGAAGATTTTGAATAATTGCAATTTGAATACCATGAGTTATTTATATGATCCAAGTATATGGGAAAGAAATATATACACACTCACTTTTGGAAGCTCCCGAAAGTAGAAATAAATAGCTGTCATCTGCCAAGACAATACTTATGAATGGACACTTGCCCACATGGCCACGCCCACCCATGGGAACTCAAGATGTAACCACTGAAGTCAATGTTTGGCCATGTGATCACCAGTGCTTCAGTTAAGAAATAGACTACGGATCTCAGAAGTGGAGATGGGAGATGGTACTTGTGGCTGGTCTTTCCTGGGTGGTCTTAAAACTTATTCTTTTTTTTTATTGTTTTTTTCTTTTTTTTTAGATTGAGAGAGAGGAAGGGAGGCAAGAAGAGAGAGAGGGAGAGAAAGAAACATCAATTTGTTGTTCTACTTATATATGTGTTCATTAGTTGCTTCTTGTATGTGCCCTAACCTGGGATTGAACCTGCAACTTTGGCATGTTGGAATGATGCTCTACCTTGTCTAGTTTAAAGTCTACTAAACCAAGGTAGAAATGAACCAGGTAGCTAATGGGACTTTTTTAAAAAAGAAGAGAACTTTTAAATGCAAAGTTGGTGGGGTGACCAATTAACCTGAGACTGGGGATTTTCAAAACTAAAATGAGGAAAATCAGGGCAAACCATGACAGACAGTCATCTTGATATCTGTACATCATGACAGAAGAGACTCGCTTTCTTGAATGAAGGGTGAAAGTGGGCAGAATGAAGTCATTTCACCATTACAAAACCTACACACAATTTTGTTATATTTAGGTTTATGCATTGACCCCAAAAGAATCAATTTTAAACTCTCTTAACTTTAATTTAATCTAGAACCTTAAAAAAAAGACTCCCTTAACAAATTGAAGTACCTTAGAAAAATTGACATACATTTGGTATAAATGTGGAAGAAATCAACTTCCTTCAACAACGAGGTGCCATTTGACCAGCTGGTGCACATTAAGGTGACCAACCATCTCAGGTTACCTGGGACTCAGGGGTTCTCTGGATTAGAGATTTTTAGTCCTAAAACCAGGAAGTCCTAGGAGACCAGGCTGTTTCATTACCCTACTCATGATGTTTCTGAAGGAATATTTAAACTAAATTTGTGGAAAACTGAAACTTCACTCTACAGATGAGGAAATAGAGGCCTTGAGAGGCTAAGCCAGCAGGTCATCTCATTTCATAGAGGCCGGCCACACCCGGAGTCTGCCCAGTGCACCTGGCTGCCAGTCCAGGTGAGTCTCTTCTTGACCCATTTATTTCTCTTTTCCAAGGCGAAAACATTGATTAAATCACAGTGTGCTAGAAAGGCTCTTCCCCAAAATGAATGCTAAGTTTGTGGAAGCCTTGGGAGAGCTGTAAATAATCCCTTGTCAACACATCTCTGCTCTCGATTTGTGAATCCTTCAACTTTGAGTGGTGGGTAGGAACACCCTATGAAGCTCATCGTGTTAGAATTGGTTGAACTTCTGAATGGCGATTGTGCAGTCACTTCTGTGGGCCCTGGTTAGTCAGAGAAGTGACAGCACAGAGTTGACAATAATGCGTGATGCTATATCTCACTGGTTCTCAAACTGCAGAGTGCTACAATCACGTTGCTTGTCCAGAAACCAGGCTGCTGGGCTCCCCCACAAAGTTTCTGGATCAGTGGCTTTGGGGTGAGCCTGAGAATATGCATTCTTAACGTATTCCCAGGTGACATTGCTGCTAGTGGTCTGGGGCCGTACTCTGAAAAGGTCTCCAGTCACACACACACACAGCAGAATATTCGTATGAGTGGAGAGGTCAGGTGTCTATTTTAATAAATGTAGTAATAGTTAATATGAAAAATTGTAAGATTTATAAATTGGAGAAGGATTTTTTTCATATCTTTCTGTTTTTCCCTCAGTATCAAGTCTCAGTATTGCGGGGAGAGAAAAGGTTTTACAAATCACCTTATTAAAAATTTTCTACTGCAGTAGGATGAGAACTGCAAGATAGCTTTTTCAATGACTTACTTGCAAATTGTATTTTTATAGCCTTTCAGTAAAATACACCTCTAGAAAAAGCTTAGTAAGCTTACTTGTGAATCATTTACAATGGTTACAGCTTTTAACCCTTCATTAATTTTCATAATAGCTAATGTTTTATAGCTCAAGTAATGAACTAAACAATGTTTCACAAGCCTTATAAACAACTAGTTATATCAAGGGCTTTAATGTGTTTAACAAGAAAGAAAATCAACAAGTTTAATGTCGCTGGGAAACTTCTTACCTGCCCTTGGGTGTCAAGAGTTGAAGAGCAGCACATTCACCCAAATCAGGCATGTAGCTGCTTTGAGATGCTCTCAGCCTTGAAACTATAACTACTTAGTTATTTACTGTTCAGAAATTGACTTCTACTCTGAATGAAAAAACATTTGTGATGCCATATTTTTCTAAAGAGTAGCATATAAGGTTTCCTTCTACATTCTCTCAATTTGAAAGCTGCTTTCAACACCATCTTTCCTCAAACTAAATCCCCATATTGCCTTTAAAGCTTTTGTACCCAGCTGTACTCCCATTCCTTCTTAGCTGAGTGACACTTCCTCAGTGAGGCCTTCAGTGATTCTATTGTGATGGGGGACCCCAAAACCCCCTGGAATTATCTTCCGGAGGGTGGGCCCCTTGTAGGCTTCCCCCCTAGGTGAGTGTTTCAGGAACCCGTCTATTGGTGTACTACCTGGCATTGTTGTGAGAGGCTGCTTTTGGCTTCAGTGAATTTTTTTTTGAAGACTCTTGCAACGTGTTTGCCCATTTCATGATGGGTGATTTATGAGCACAGCTGGCCACACTGCACTGAGCGTTTGGCAGTTTTTGACGAAAAGCGGCATGACCTCCATGCCTTACCCTCGCCATTCACCTGATAGTCCTCTGAGTGACTTTTTTGTTTGTTTGTTTCCCTGATGAAAAAAAGTCCTTGGAGGGAAACGTTTTTTGCTGATGTGGAAGAGGTGAAACAAAAAACCAGCAGAAGCACTAAAATGCATCAAAACTGCTGAGTGTAAAAACTGTTTTGAGCATCGGAAAAAATGTCTTGATAGGTGTGTTGCATCAAATGAAGAGTACTTGGAAGTTGACTGAAGTTTAAAGGTGTAAGAATAAATACACGATTTTTATAAGCAAATTCCAGTTTTTTTTGGAAACAAAATAAAAGTCACTCAGGGCAAGATCAGGTGAATAGGAGGATGTGGCATATGGGTTATGCCATTTTTTGGTGGCATTGTTGTGGCATCATCATCCACAAACCATTGTGTAGACTTTGTTATGGAAAGTATCTACTAGTGTATATTTGCATAGTCATGTTATTCTACTGGGAGAAAAATCCCAAATGATTCACAACATGAAACATTTATATTTTGGACAAACTGTAATTCTATCAGTAATTTTATTTGTTTCACATTGTTTCTAATAAGTGTTAAGAATGACAGAAATACTTATTATTTAAATATATTTCACTCATTGCATATTTTATAAATTTTATTTACTTTTTAATTTTATATACTCAACTATTTTAATATTTTGCTTTCATTATTGGTACTCTGAATTAATATTCTAACACAAAATAATAAAATATTTATGGTGTCACAACTTATATTTAAGTCTTTTATTCATCTTGGGTTTATTTTTGTGTATGGTGTAAATTAGTGGTAGAGTTTCATTTTTTGGCATTTAGCTGTCCAGGTCTCCCAACACCATTTGTTGAAGAGGCTATTTTTACTCCATTTTATGCTTCTGCCCCCTTTGTCGAATATTAATTGACCATAGAAACTTGGGTTTATTTCTGGACCCCCTATTCTATTCCATTGGTCTATGTGTCTGTTCTTATGCCAGTACCAGGCTGTTTTGATTACAGTGGTCTTGTAATACAGTTTGATATCAGGTATTATGATCCTTTCTACTTTGTTCTTCTTTCTCAAAATTGCTACAGCCATTCGGGGTCATTTATGGTTCCATATAAATTTCTGAAATGTTTGTTCTATATCTGTGAAATATGTCATTGGTATTTTAATAAGAATTGTGTTGAATCTATAAATTGCTCTGGGTAGTATGGGCATTTTGATGATGTTGGTTCTTCCAATCCATGTACATGGTACATGCTTCCATTTGTTTGTGTCTTCCTTAACTTCTTTCTTTAGTGTTTTGTAGTTTTACAAGTACAAGTCCCAGAAGAGAACGTAGGCAGGAAAGTCTCAGATATTCCACACAGCAATATTTTCAGCAATATGTCCCCTAAAGCAAGAGACATAAAGGAAAGAATAAACAATTAGGACTTCATCAAATTAAAAATCTTCTGCACTGCTAAAGAGAACATTAGCAAATTAAAAGGGAACCAATCACATGGGGAAATATATTTGCAAATGATATACCCCAGAAGAGGGTCTGATCTCCAAAATATATAAAGAACTCACACAACTCCATGCCAGGAAGACAAACAACCCAATTAAAAAATGGGCAAAGGACCGGAATAGACACTTCTCCAAGGAGGACATGTAGAGGGTCCAGAGACACATGAAAAGATGCTCAGCATCACTAGCCTCTTTGCACAGAGAGATGCAAATTAAAACCACAGTGAGATACCACTTCACACCAGTCAGAATGGCCATCATAACCAAATCAACAAACAACAGGTTTTGTCAAGGTTGTAGAGAAAAGGGAACCCTAGTGCACTGTTGTTGGTGGCAATGCAGACTGGTGCAGCCACTGTGGAAAACAGTATGGAATTTCCTTAAAAAAACTAAAAATGGAACTGCTTTTTGACCCAGTGATTCCACTGCTTGGATTTTACCCTAAGAATCCTGAAACACCAATTCAAAAGAACTTATGCATCCCAATGTTCATAGCAGCACAATTTACAATAGCCAAGTGTTGGAAGCAACCTAAGTGCCCATCAGCAAATGAGTGGATCAAAAAACTGTGGAACATTTACACAATGGAATACTACACAGCAGAAAGAAAGAACTCCTACCCTTCACAACAACATGGATGAATCTGGAGAGCATTATGCTACATGAAATATGCCAGGTGGTGAAAGACAAACACCATATGATCTCACCTATAAGTGGAATCTCATCCACAAAACAAACAAGCAAGCGAAATATAACCAGAGACATCGAAATGAAGAACAATCTGACAGTGACCAGAGGGGAGGGGAGAGAGATAATGGGGAAAAATAGGAGAAGGGTCATCAAGGAACACGTACAAAGGACACATGGACAAAGCCAAAGGGGGTAGGATTGAGGGTGGGGTAGGGGGAGTGGTGGGAGGAAATTGAGACAACTGTACTTGAAGAACAGTAAGAAAAAAGAGAGAGAGAATGGTAAGAGACAGAAAAAAAAATTGTATCAACTGAATGAGGCTTAACTGTAACATACCTGTATGTTTTTTAGCTTTCTTGCTGTGTGTCTCTAGTAGGTAGATATTTCTAATTTCAATTTTGAATATTAACATTACATTTTCATGGACATTTGTATGTCTTTCTTTTACTAAGAATATGTGATCAGTGCTGTTGTCAATTCCTGAGTCTATTCTCTCTCTTTTTTTAACCCCCAAAGAGTTTAGCATAAAAAATTCTGAGAAGCAGATTTGTGTTTACTGTGTTTCTGAAACTTACCTATTCTGTCTTTTGGAAAATTAAAATTTCATGCTCGGAGTGGATATTAGTCAATGAGAGAGACAGCTGCTTAATTGAACTACACAGCCGTGTGGTTTTATGAGCGGAAAGAATACTGATTTTAATGGGGACTTTTATTTAATCATCCAGTTTTCCTTCAAATTCATTTATTATGATTGAGATGGAGTGAAAATAAATTCATATTATGCTCCATTACTGATATAACTGTGAGTGATTAGCTCTAAAAATAGAAATATTAGAATTATCCAGTAGAAATTAACTCAATTTTCCTTCTCTTCCAGCTATTTTCCCCCATTTTAAAAAATACAAATATTATATTTTATTTTCCTTTTAAATATTATGTCATTTTCTGTTTTCCAATCCTGATTCTCTGTACAAACAGTTCTAATTTCCATCAGGAAAAAATGTTTTACCTTAGAATTTATAATACTTTAACCCACTTAATTTTTAGAGTGATTAATTTTTATACTAGTGGAATTTCCATGAAAAACAATTACTAGAATAAATTAGCATAATTATGTTTTTATAATGTTTATTTATAGATTATTAAAGTTAAATATACTCAGTTGCTACATGATATTTAATGACATAATTAAAGTACTTGTAAATTTTATTTTGGTACTCAAGAGCTCCATTCAGGTGTATGTATAAATAGCAGAATATATAAATAGCAATCTCAAATGTCACATTTAGCCAAGGCACTAATAGCTACAATGGAGAATAGCAGCTTCTTATTCAGCGGCACGGGTTACTTGAGATATTAGATCAACAAGGTGTTTTTCTCTTTTCATTTTTAAATTGTGGTAAAATACACATAACATCAAACTTACCATCCTACCACTTTTAAGTGTACAGTTCAGTGGCGTTTAATGTGGTCATAATGGTGTGGAACCTTCCCACCGTCTGCCTGCAGGACCTGTTTTAGCTTATACCCATGATACAGCTCCCCACCCCGCTCCCTGCAACCCTGGTAGCCACCATGGTACTTTCTGTCTCTAAGAGTTCAAAAACATATTTTCACTATTAAGCTGGTTCTTACTTTGTATTATAAATTTTTCATAAGAAATTTTCAAAAAATTTAACCCTTTTAGAGTTAGTCACTGTATTTCTGTCAACTGGGAGACTGGCAAAATATACTCATTTGGTTGGAGAAAGAGAGAGCACTGCCATCCATCAGAAATTTTCAAAGTTGTTATATGAAAGTGCTTCATTATCATACAAAATTTTCAAAATAGTAAAAATGGTAAAGACATAAATGGTGGCCCGTTAGAGGTGCCACCTGTGTGCAGTACATAACCTGAACCACCAATGGTGTCATCTTAGCAAAGAAGTTGGAGGAATAAACAGTGCAGACACATTCTTGAGAAGATGTACGTGAAGAGATGTTTTGTATGTAAAAGCCATGTTTATCGTATAAAACTGGAAATTCTTTATTCTTTCTGTAGATAAGTTGAAAATACTTGAGGTTTAGGACTCACAGTGATGTCTGCCTTTATATTAGACACTTAAAAATACTAATAAATGTTTTCTATGCCTTTGAGTAAATAATTTTTAAAGTATGATATATATGTATATACAAGTATATATGTCTACTTACATAGTATACATAAAATTTCAATATTAATGTTAAAATTGATATTAATAATTAAAAATTCCAGCTTAAGAAATACCTGAAGATTCTTATGCAGTTTTTATTTGTTATATAGAAGTTATATGCAGATACATGCATATGTACAAAGAAATCAGTATGTGAACTTTAGAGAAAGGAAAGTGAGAGGAAATAGTGAAACAATAAATTAAAAGATTTTTTAAAAATGAATTTTTCATTTATTTTTAGACAGAGGGGAAGGGATGGAGAAAGAGAGGGAGAGAAACATCAGTGTGTAGTTTCCTCTCACATGCCCCCTACTGGGAACCTGGCCTGCAGCCCAGGCATGTGTCCTTACTGGGAATCGAACCAATGACCCTTTGGTTAACAGGCTGGCATTCAATCCACTGAGCCGCACCTGCCAGGGCCTAAATTAAAAGATATTTTTAACTTTTAAAATTAAAATTATCAGCTTGATGGCAGAGAGTCCAAACAATCCCTTTATATATATTTTTTAATTTTATAAAACCTTCACAAACACCAACCTAATAGTCGACAGAAAATTACAGCCCTACTCTTTGGCACATAGTAGGTGCTCCATATAAATTTATTAAATGTGATCAAATGGAAGGTACCATAATATATCTTGTATTTCTTCTCTTCATAGTTCTCACTCTTGTAGTGTTGAGAAAAATCTATAATGTACTTCTCTCCATATCCTGTGGTCTTCCCTGCCTTCAGTTTTCTCCAGAACTTCTGAAATATTTTGGAATTTTAAAATTCCATAATGATTGCCTTCAACTTCTCACTGTCACAAGCAGATAACTAAATTTTAGTTTCCTTAATTGTAAATTTCCATCTGTTGTCCATACTTTGCTGAAATCCCTTTTTCTTTTTGATGTATAGGAATTCTTTTGTATATTCTAGATACTGATCACTTGATGATTCTTTCAACCTGAAATTGTCTGTTACCTTTGTCCACTGAATGGAGGTTGTACATTTTGATATAATCAAATTTATCTCTTTTTGCCCTTATGATTTATGTAGGGGTATCCAAGCCATGGCCCACAGGCACATGCAGTCCAGGATGGCTATAAATGAGGCCCAACGCAAAATCTTAAATTTATTTAAAAGCTTTTCTTTTTGCTCATAGTTTTCATTAGTGTTTGTATATTTAGTGTGTCACCCAAAACAACTCTTCTTCCTCCAGTGTGGCCCGGAGATGCCAAAGGGTTGGACACGCCTGTTAGGGTGTTAATTTTGAAGTTCTTTTCCTTACTTCCACTTCAAGCCACAAAGTGTTCTCCTACATTGTCTCCTATGAACTTCAAAGTCTTACCTTTCACAATGAGGTTTTTAAAAAATGTATCGTGACTATGAGATGTTAGTCAACTACTTATTTTTATTTTTATCCATGGATGAGTCAGTTTTTTCCTGTACTATACCAGGTTCTTTTCATATTTGTTTGTGATTTCATCTTAATAATTAAATGATCTCACACATGTAAGTTTTTCTGAAGTCCTTATTTTGTTTTATTAGTTAATTCTCTGTCCTTTAACCAATACTATAGTTTTGGTCTTATATACTTAATACAGGGTAGGGCAACTGTACTTTCTCATTCAAAGTTAACTTAGCTATTAATCTGCCTTTATTCTTTCATTTACCTTTTAGTTTACGGAATTTCTACAAAATTCCAAGAAATTTTTATATGGATTGCATTGGATTCATATTGTTTTAATTTGACATTATTATAATATGAAGTTATTCAACGCTATCACATGGAATATATTCCAATTTAAGATAATTTTTTGTGCTTTATTAGTTTTAAAATATTTTCTCCTTAGAATATTTGGATATTTTTTATTTTTAAATATTTTATAATGTTTGTTCCTATTGGACCTGGTTTCTTATTTTTATTTATAATTTATATTTGGTTATACATAGGGTAGAGAGATTTTTTCCTATGGTAATCTTGTATTCACCAATTTTACTAAATTCTATCCTTATATATGTTAGTTTAAATAATTCTGTTGGGTTTCCAGGAGCATCATCACTATTGTCTCCAAACAATGACAGCTCTTCAATTCTTAAACTACTTAGTTTTTATTCACAGCATGGGTTGGGACTTAAACAATAGAGATGAAAATGAACATCCTTATCTTGTTCATCATAAAGAGAATGTATCCAAAATTTCCCATTAACTATTACATTTCCTCTAATTTCTTATACAAATATTATCAAATAGATGAGAGTTTTGGGTTTACCAATCCTAGATGTTGAACTTTATCAAATGCTTTTTAAAAATCTTTTGAGATAACCATAGCTTTCTCCTTTAATCTATAAATGTGGAGAATCACACTGACAGATCTTCTAAAGGTGAACCATTCTCTTATTCCCAGGTTGATCCTACTTGATCACAATTATATTTTCTTAGCTTATATCTTATTTAGAACTTTTTGATTCTCACATTTGCTGAATGAGTATAAAGGCTTATACTTTTTCAGTTTCAGTTTTAATTTGTAATGCTTTTTAAATAATTTATTATCTGTCTGAGTTTTCTTATTTATTAGCAAATAATTTTTCACACATTTTCTTTTACCATTTAGAACATCTCTATTTCACTTGTGTTTATTTCTCATTTTTTTATCATTTCTATCTTGTTTATTTTTATTAGCTCCCATATGGCTGACTAGTTTTGCCAGAGGTTTTATTAATCTTTTAAAAGAACCATTTTTTAAATTTTGTAAATACTGGCTATTGAGTTTTAAAAAATCTCATGCCATTATTTTCTACCTTTATCTTTATTATTTCTTTCAATCATATTTTTTTTGGATTTTCTTTGTTGTTATTTTTTCTAACTTTTCAAGTTGAGCTTTTAGGCTGTGGTTTTTAACTTCTCTTATTTCCTAGGTCAAAGTATTTAAAGCTATAAATATCTCTCTTGGTGTTGCTTTAGCTGTGTCAAATAAATTTGGACATGGGGTGTTTCGTTGCTGTTTAGTTTTAAGCATTTCATTATTCCATTTTTAGTTCAAGAGTCGTTTAGCAATATATAGTTTAGTTTCTACACCTACAGGAATTTAAAAAATCCATCCTCATATCATTAATTTCTAATTTTATTGCATTATGCCCAGAGTATATAGTCAACAAAGTAGTGAGTCTGTGAAATTTATTAAAGTTATCCTTATGGCCTAGTGTGCGGTCAATTTTTATAAATATTTCTCATGTACTCAGAAAAAATGTTTTCCCTGTTTTTGTTTATTTGTGTGTTTGTTTTTGACTGGGGTTTCCATATATATCTAGTATGTGAAACTTACTAATTGAATCATCCTGATTTTTCACATACCTGCTTACTTTTTGCCCATCTCAGCTTCAAGTTTCTAAGACTGGTGTATAAGAATCCTCAACTGCAATTATTGATAAACATATTTCTCCCTAAGTTTCTGCAAATACTCTGAAGCAGTATTGTTTTGAGAGACTAGGTTTATGGTGGCTAAAATTCTGACTCCATTATGTCTTTTGCCAGCATGTAATGTTTCCTCTTTATTTCTTTTCTATTTTTTGCCTTGGGCTAAATTTTGTCAGAGTGTAAGATTTCTATTTTAACCTTTCTTTGTTTAATATTTTATACTCCTTTTCATCCTTTTATTTTTAGCTTTTGTGACTTTTTATTTTAAATGTGTCTCTTATAAACAACATGTAGTCAGATCTCATGTTTTAAATTCAAACAGCCCCCCGGCTGACTGAGCTTGTCCCTGTGCCTTCTTCATATAACTGCCTCGTTTGGAGGGTCTCTGGCATGTTACACGAGTTTTTACAGATGTTCTCCATGGGAGGCTTATTCTAAATCTGGCTCCTCTGTCATGTCTGAAAACAAATGCATTTAAAAAATAAAATTTATGTCCTTAAAAATATCTTGTTGCACTAAATGAGACTGAGATGATTTTTGAAGGAAATGGAGTCCTTTTCAAATAAGGATTTTGGTAGCAGTTAGATATAGGGAACATAATGCATTCGTTAATTCAGAATTCTTTGAATGTCAATGGACACAATTCACCAATCGTGAATGTGATTTTTATCCTCAGACTCTTCTTTGCCTAATATAAATCTAAGATACTATTTCTGAAACTTTGTATTATGAAGACAAAATTTTAATGTCAGTTGCTGAGGTTAAAGATTGAGTTAAAAATATATTATTGTTTCACTCAGGTGTTAAAATGAATAGTCATCCCATCCCTGTGGTTTGCACTTTAGAATAAGTTATTTTTTCTTTATACCTCTAGTCCTGAGCAATTTTCATAAAACTATGAGATGCAAGATTCTCATTTGAAAGTACAAGTACAATGTAGCAAAGTACAATGTTAATTTGACCAAATTATAGATAATACTGTATTTGAACAAATTGGTATAGCCATATCGGGATTATCATGTTCAAATTTAAAGACAATGCAGAATGTTTTGCTTCTCAAATTCAGAAAATATGATTACTGAAATTAGTAATGATTTCAAATGATTAATAAAAATTTACCAAGTTCATTCACACAAGTTATACCATTTAGGAAAACAAAGATCAAAAGAGAATGTATAGGAATTAAGGCTCTTAATAAGCCTGGAAGTGGGAGTGCAGGTGCAACCTAATACCAATTTTCAAATTAAGAGGAACTTCCAAAGAAGATAAGATATTCACCATAAAATGACAAGAGGAAAATGGACATTAAAATTCATGTAATTTAGGTTTACATTAAGGAATTATTTTTCAAGAATATGTTTTAAATATGTGACTGAGATGAGCTAAAAATCTATGAAGAAAAACCTCATTTCTCAGTTCTGTTTTAATGAAGGATTAGCTCAAAAATGTTCAAACTCAAATCCTTGTTCTGAGGGCTTTATTTACTTACAGGCTTTAGAGTCCTTGACCCCTCTGAAATTATATGCAAATCTATGCAAAGAGGAAAAGTTTCTATGGTGAGGGCTCACCGCTTGCATTGAATCATGGTCAGAAGGGAGCCCCATCTCCCTTCTGGCCCCATCTCCCCTTCTCAAGTTACAAACCGGTGGAGAAAATGATTTCCTCAACTCTTGTTAACAGCCCTAAGAATGAAGATGTCTTAAACAATGAGTAAAAAGAATCCTATAAGTTGATTTGAAAGACAAAAAGAAAATGCAAACAAATTCCCCCTTTGAAAAACATTTCTACTTAAATAAGTTGTCGATTTTTATCCTCCTTACCTGACAAGTTTCCCAGATAAGATTGTGAGACAGAGCCAGGATGGTATCATTCTCTTCCTCCAACAGAGGTCATGCACTCTCATCTTCTGGGGGATTATCCTTATTTTAAATCACTAAGCAAGAAAAATCAAACAATTTTGGTAATGTGAATCTAAAGATTTGGACTCAATTTTCTTTATCCTGCCAAAGTGCTGTCACTAGCACTTCTGATATCATACTTCAGTCATGTTGTTGAAAGATGAAGACGCCTAGTTAGACTTTATTATTAGAAAAACTAAAGCGATTGCTATTACTGCTCAGTTTTCTGTTACATATTTTCCTTACAGATAAGTAGGCCATAAAATAGACAAGCTACTTATCAAAGTCTTTTTATGACCTTTTCCAAATCCAGAAAATGCTGCGGTCAATTTGTTTTCTTTGCAGCAATCTTAGGTCAACACGTCTGTATGCCTCTTGAGTCATCCTTGGCAGGGTGCGGAGCGGTTGATCATGTTTTATTACCACGGGGTAGCAGAAGCTGCAAAGTTATCTGAAACTTTTTATCATGTCCCTCAGAAATGTTCTATTTGCAAATCTATGGTTTAAGAATTCTATAAAATTTTAATTAGGCCTTTACCTGTACTAATTATTAAAAAAAAAACAAAAAATGGCTGGTCCTCCCCTATACCATGCCCTCACTACCTCGACACACACCTTCTCCCTCCCACTCTAATTTTCATGTTCAAAACTCTTTGCTACCAGACTTTACTCTTAAAGGACAGTTTGGCTGGACATGAACATGCTTGGCTTGCACATGCTTTTCATTGGTGCTGTGTGGTGTTGGCTCCCTGCGCTCAGGTGTTAAGTGTGGCAGTGGAAAGTCTGATGCTCAGCCTTCTTCCCTTTTCAGAATTGATCTCACCTTGCTGCCCAAAGAATTCTTTTTTTATTTTTAAATTTTAATAATTTTTATAGTATCTATCTTAACATTGATTGTCCTGGGTTAATTTTACTTATTTTATTGTGTTTCTTTTATATATGTGTAAGTTAAGTCTTATTTTAACTATCAGGAGAGTTTTATTGAATTATCTTTTTTTCATATTTTTTCTCTTCATTGTTTCAGTTTTCTTCTTCGGAAGTTCCACCTTCAGCTGTGTCTTACATCCTCTATGTCTTTTTTAAAAATAGTTTTTAATCTCTTTTATTACTTTTGTGTCATTTTATTTGTTGTTCCATTTCCACCCTCTTTCTGTGTTTTTCAATGCTATTTTCTTTTGCGCTCCTGGTTGTTTTTTTAGAAATGATTTTGTCTCTTCCTTTTCTGGATTTTATCAGTTACTGTTTCACCTTCTCCTGCTGTCTGGCCCCATTTTCGCTGACTCTTACTTCTGCTTTGTGGTTTTCAGAGCTAGACTTACCTCATTAATTTAAAGAAACTTCATGTTGGAATATTGGTGTCATTTTCTATATATAGGGAATTTTGCTGCTTTTTGACTTTGTTTTCTAATAGCTCATTGAGATGTGTGGTGTGTTTATCTTTTCTTTTTTTTTTTACTGTTCTGGTTCTTGCCTTTTGAAAGAATAAACTTTAGTTTTTTAGAACAGTCTTAGATTTGCAGAAAAATTGTAATGTTAGTACAGAGAGTATCTATAGATCCACATCCCCAGTTTTCCTATTATTAATAATGATACATGAGTATGGCACATTTGTCACAATTAATGAACCAGTATCAATCACTACAATTAGCTAAAGTCCATATGTTATTCAGATTTCCTTATTTTTCAGTCAAATGTTCTTTTTCTTTCCCAGAATCCTGTCAAGGATAGATCATGCATTATGTTGAGTTATTATTCTCCTTAGATTGTGACAGTTGCTCACACTCTTTTGTTTTCATTGCCCTTGATTGTTTTGAAGATTACTGGTCAGATATTTTTTTAGAAGGTCTCTTAATTGGGATTTGTCTGAAATTTTTCTCATGGTTAGTCTGGCATTATAATACCTGGGGAAAAAGACCAAAGAGATAAAATTTCATTTCCATCATATCAGGTCAAGAGTATGTACTAATGTTTATCATTATTGATGTTGACCTTGATCCTCTGACTCAGACAGTCTTAGTCAGGTTTCTCCACTGCAAAGTTATACTTTCCCCCTCTTTTTCCAATGTAATTTTTGGAAAGAAGTTATTATGTGTAGCTCACCATAGGAAATGGGGGGTTATGCTTACCTCTTTGAGGAGCAGAGTACCTATATGAATGATTTGAAATTGTTTCTGTATGGGCAGTTTATCTTTTCTCCACCATTCTTTTATTTATTCAACCATTTATTTATATTATGAATCATTATCATTTATTGTATACTCTGAGTTTAATCCAATGCTACATTATTTTATTGCTCAAATTGTTGCACTTTTGGCCACTGGAAACTCTTTTGTTGAACTGCTGTGTCTTTTTGGCATATTCCTATCATTGTGGGTTCTGTCTTCCTTCACTTGCACTTTGTCACTTTTTGGCATTGTGAGGTATTCCACGCTCATCTTGTGTAGTTACTGCCTCACATCTTGGAATCCACCATTTCTCAAAGGAGTTACGGTTCCTTTTACTGGAGAATGCTATTAGAAACCAAAATCTCAGCAGCTGGTATGTTTGATGCTGCTGGATCATTGATGCTTCTGGTCCCCCTCAGATGAGAGAACAAGGAAATCTATGTGCATGTACTCACCCAGATCTGTACCTATGAATATTTGTAATCATGGTGTCTATATTGAATTAAACATGAGCTCACACTGATGTCTCACACTCTTATCCACTACTTCATGGATCATTCTAATCTCTTCCTCTTGCTTCTCTGTAGCTTCCCACTCCATCAGTGGATCTGCAATCCATTTATTTAATTGTTTCATTCCCAGGTACTGGTGTAGTAGTATCAAAATTATTAATTCATACCCCTATTGTTGATAAGCAACTTGATCAATGGGAGTACCATGGTTGTGTACAATTTTGTTGCCTTTGATTTTCCAGACTCCCTTCATTTCAGAAGTTTCTCAGGTCAGTAACTTCCCCCTCCACTCCCTTTAATAAAATTATTTTATACCTTTTCAATACAGTTAGATTATTCTTACATTATGCATTCCATACTACCATATTTTTCAGACTATAAGATGCACTCCCCGCCCCCCACCAAATTTAGGAGGAAAAAAAGGGCGTGTCTTACAGTCCGAATATAGCTTATCTGGCTCACTGTGGGGGTTGGAGGGGCAGTGGTGGAGCGGGGTCACAGGAGGCAGGAGCAGGGTCGCCACTGCACTTTCCTCCCAAATTTTGTGTGTGTGTGTGGGGAAGGTGTGTCTTATAGTCTAAAAAATACAGTAAATATTTTTTCAACATTGACATAACATGAAAGTTCACTCTTGGTAATCTAAAGTTCTATGGATTTTAATAAATGCATAATGCCACGTATCCACCATTATTGTATCACAGAAACCTTTCACTTTCCAAAAAAGTCACTTACTGAATACTTCCTCCTTCTTGCTGAACTGCTGGCATCCACTAATATTTTTGCTATTGCTATAGTTTTACCTTTTGCAAAATGTCAAAATTAGAAGCTTGAGTTTTTTGTTGATATTTTCTGGGGGAATTCTCTACATATACAATCATGTCATCTATAAACAAAGACAAAATTGTTTTTTCCTTCCCAATCTATATGCCTTTATTTCCTTTTATTGTCTTATTGTACTGATTAGGGGTTTTAGTATGGTATAGAATAGAAGTTGTGAGAGAGGACATTGCTTCCCTCTTCCCAGACATCTAGACCCTCACTGTTAAGTAAGATGTTAGCTATAAGTTTTTTAAAAATATATTTTATTGATTATGCTATTATGGTTGTCCTAACTTTTCCACTTTGCCCCCTCCACCCAGTACGCCCCTACCCTCCCAAAATCCCCCCATAGATGTTCATGCCCATGGGTCATGCATATAACTTCTTTGACTGCTCCATTTTCTGTACTGTTTTTAACATCCCCTTGCTATTCTGTACCTACCAGTTTGTACTTCTTAATCTCTGCACCTTTTCCCCCTTCTTCCTTCCATCTGATAACCCAACAAATGATCTCCGTATCTGTGATTCTGTTCCTGTTCTGCTTGTTTGCTTAGTTTGTATTTTAGATTCAATTGTTGATAGTTGTGAATTTATTGCCATTTTAGTATTCATAGCTTTTATCTTCTTTTTCTTATAAGTTTTTAATAGATGTTCTTTATCAAGTTGAAGAAGTTTCCCTACTCCTAGTTTGCTAATAATTTTTGTCATGAATAAGTGTTGGATTTTTGTCAAATACTTCTCCTTTCAACATCAGTGGATATAATCATATTGTTTTTCTTCTTTAGACTGTCAATTATTATTATTATTAAATGTTTTTGAAGAATTGACCCTTTTAACAATATGTTAATTTTTTTAGTCCTGAAGTCTGCTTTGTCTGAAATGTATATAGCCAGTGGAGACAAGTTACTTCCTAAGGTCTCTGCTTTGTTGCTACCATTATGCACTGTTTCTTAATAATAGGGCTCTCTGTGTAGCCTCGCTTCCTGGCTCACAGAACCCAGCTGTATCCCACAGTCTTCTTTCACAAACCCTGAACTTGCTAGGGTCTTTTGTTGGCTGCTACTATCAGGAGACACAATCCCTGTCTTCTGAGACATCCTTTTTCTTTCTCAAAAGGTGATACATTTTTGAGATTTTGCTTTTCTGGATTCCAGTCAGAATTTTTTTTTAAGATTTTATTTATTTATTTTTAGGGAGAGAGAGAGAGGGAGAGAAACATCAATGTGTTGTTGCCCCTTGTGCACCCCTTACAGGGGTCCTGGCCTATAACCCAGGCATGTGCCCCAACTGGGATTTGAACAGGTGACCCTTTGGTTCACAGGCTGATGCTCAATCTACTGAGCCACACCAGCCAGGGCTCCACTCAGAATTTTCATGCCTTTCTTCACTGCCTTCAGCTATTATATCCTGGTATTAATTTTTGTTCAAATAGATTTTACTCTATTTTGTTATGTTTTACAAATTTGTATTTTACAAATATTGTTGATTTTTAATGTTTGATAGTAAAAGGCCCCATCTGCACTCCCTATTCCCCACTGCATCTGGCAGCTTCCTGCCCAGGACCTGGGCTCCATTTCTTTTGGCCACATTTACATATAATTTGGAGTTTGCGGATTTTTCTCTGTGTCCTCCTTTCACCAAAGTTGTATTTCATGGCTTTATTTTTGTTCTCCTTGTTGTTCTGTTTGGTTTCCAGGAGAAGTGGGAAGATTCAAAACTGAGCAATCACCATGTTTATAACCTCTGTACCGAATTTGGAAATAATAAGAAACATTAAGAATCAACAGGAAAGGGAACACCTGAGTCATGGTATTGCCTGGCGCAGAGAGCAGGGCAGATGGTGCCCTCTTCAGCGGCCTGGTGGAATAGCATTTATAAATACACAGCTTTCCGTCCATTGTCCTTATTTCTGTGATCTGAAGATTGTGTGCTTTTTCTTCCTGATGTTATATGCTCCCAACTGGGATTTTGATAAAGAAACAGGTAGTAGTGTAAATGCAAAGTAATATGCTATTACTTGGAAGAGTTGGGCTTTGAGAATTTGACTTTGATGAAACAGTACAAGAAAAAAGGCAATTAAACTGGTATTTACTTTGCCAGAGATTCTTTTCCCCTCCACCTATGAACCATGACTACATAAACAAGTGATTGTAAATGATTCTAAACGTTCTTTCATCCACCTAAAACACATACATTCACACAGGGAAATTTGTTTAGATATACATAAGCATTCTAGCAAAGTTTTGAATAGAGAAATGTTTCTCTAGTACTTTATGCCACTTTCCTTCTTGAAAGCAGAAAATCCTAAAATAAAAATATCTTCAATCTACACAATTACACATGGTTTTCACATTGCCTCTGAGTAATTACGTAGACAGTGAGGATAAAATATTTTAAATGCACTTGCATTTAAGCATATAATTAACTGTGTCCATAAAATTTCTGTTTAAAAGAAATCTGGCAACTTATTGAGGAAGCTAACAGAAATATCAAAATCTGTTCTCAATAGAAGCTATTTTATTGAGCTTTTATAAGAATGTGTGTTGGAAGAGAAATGGAATGGGTATGGTGTCTGTCATATTTTATTACAACATTAGGGATAAATGACATTAATTTTCAGTGCCTCATTAACTCTCCCACAGAACCTGCTCACTCTGACCTACACGTTCTATTTAACCATATGCCTTCGCCCTGGAGTGCTAAATTCATTAAAAAGACTTCCGGAGTCTTTATAAAGAGAGTTCCAGAGGGCTTAACACAGCCTTTCTAGTCCTAAGAAGTATAGCCTGCCTAGTTATTTTACAAGTGGAAAGAAAATGTTTGGGACCACAGACTCCAGATAAAAATAAAATACTAGGTTAGGCAAAGTGGCCTTTACCAGGTCACTGACCTAGGGAGCCGGTAAGACCAGACACGCCCAGAGGGGAAGCGAGGACCCAGACAGAAACACTGTAAAGATCCAGGCAGCTCTGCTGGGGCCCTCCCAGGAATGAGCAGCAGTAGGGTCAGAGACAAGAGCATAAGGGGCCTGTATGCAAATGGTCTAAGCTTCAGGGGAATGGAAGGGATTCTAGACATAGACATAAGGTTTAGAAAAAAATAAATCTTTAGGAGATTTGCTTCCATCTCTCAAACTAGATAAAGATTCCTTTGGACTTGGGAAAGTGGAACAGGAAGGAGTGAAGTAGAGGGCCCTACAGCCCAACATCCTAGACAGAAGCATTAGGGAGGAAGTGAGAGTCCAGAGAGGAAGTAGCCTCTTAGAAAGGTCACGTGCTTGGTTTAATACTCTGTTGCTGCTTTCTTGAAAATGTTAATGATTTTGTCTTTGAACTTGTGTATTGTGAGTGAGGTCTGATGGGAAATCGAAGTGCGTGCATGAGCAGAGGACCATTTTCCAACTCTGTCTGAGCTCAGAATTCCAGTGGACTCAAAGTGAGTAAGTGTGTTATGTCTGTGACCGAGTAATGGGGGTGCTGACAGCCCCGGGAATCTATGTTTCCTGTTGGAACCAGAAGGTGCTTCCCAATGCAGAGAGAAGGCAGTTGCACCCTTAGAGCCAGAAATGACCTCAATCAGGGGATTTGACATATTCTTTCTTATGTGTGTACTTTCCTATACTAGTCAACCACCTAGGCTGAAAATGATGATGTAGAAGGAAATAGAATGATGAGACCACCTATAACTCCTTTATGTTTCAGTCCTTCCTTAGTCATCAGCAACCTGAAGGTAGAGAGCATTGGTAGAATGTACACATATCTAGAAGTGAAACAGAAACAGGTTAGTTTTGTGTAGAGTTTCCACTGTCGTGATAAAAACAAAACACATAATGTATGTACAATTCTAGCTACAAATGAATTGTATAATTTAGGAATTGTGTGTCTGCATTAGATGCCCCTCTATTTGCGTTTAAAACTGGCATTGCACAATATGAACAGTGAAATTCATGGTAATTATTTAGTATTTTAATATTTCTTTATTCAGACTAGCATTAAATAGCAAATAAAAGGTACTCTGACAAGGAGAGAGAAACAGCTGAAAAAAGGAAAAAACTTTACATTTAGGATATTTAATGACATTTCCCCCGAAATTTTTGTATAAATCATGTAGCTTCCCCTAAAAATAGTAAAGTGGTTGGTCATCTATATAGATTCTTCCAGACTGTGCACTGAGGCTTAGGGTAGAGGAATCCATGGAGCTGAAGGGGCCACATAAATAGGAATGGCAGCAGTTGGCAGCCACAATGTGGTTGGGTGACTGCAGACCAGGTGGGCCTCTCTCCCAGCCTCTGGGCACTGAGACAGACCCCAGGATCTTGACAGTTGCCCATGGAAGGGGAGGATCCACAAGACTGAGTTTAAAATTCAGTGCAAGTTTCTCACTGCTATTATAACAAATTAGCACATACTTAATTTAAAAGAACACAAATTTCTTTTCTTACAGTTCTGGAGGTCAAAAGTCTGAAATAGATCAATAGGGCTTTGCCCTGTTGTTCTATTGTCCTGTTGATCAATAGGGCTTCGCCCTGTTTGTGTTCCTTTGGAGGCTTTAGAAGAGGATTCCCTTGACTTTCCCAGATTCTAGTGACCGCCTACATTCCTTGACTTGAAGTTCTTTCTTCTATCATCAAAGCCAAACAGCATCTTCTCTCTCTGCTTCCATATTCACAGTGTCTTCTCTCTTATAAGGAACTTGTGATTCCATCAGATCCACCTGGATAACTGAGAATCATCTCCCCACCTCAAGATCCTTCATCACATCCACACAAATTCCTTTTGTGCCATATTAGGTAACAAGTTATAGGAATTAGGGCGTGGCCATCTTTGAAGGGCTGTTATTCAGCCTACCACACGTACCACCCAGTGGGGTGAGTGCTCAACATAGAACTTAAATGTAGTTACAACAAAATAAAACTATTTTGGACACATGTGGGCTGAGACCATACCCTCTACATTAAAGTTTAAACTAGGCAAAGGAACAAATAAAACAGTCATCATTAAAACCTCTATCAATGCTAGTAGCAAAAAGAGAGTTTGCATTTAAGAGCAGAATATTTCCCTCCCAAAACTGGGCAGGAGTTGCAAAGTATATTTTTAAATAAAGCATTTCTTAAAAGTACAATCATCCTTCACTTATTAAGCTATCAAATATGCATTTGACCCTCAATCACCACCATATAGGTTAAGAAATCACCAATATTAAAGAAACATCCTTAATGCCCTTGATGCTGAGAGGTTGGAGAGTTTATTAAGTCCATAAACCTTAGAAATTTATCTGAGTCAGTTTGTGCTATTACCACACAGTACCATAGACTGGGTGGCTTTTAAACAATGAGAATTAATTTCTCATAGTTCTGGAGGCTGGAGGTTCAGGACCAGGGTGCCAGCATGGTTGGGTTCTTGGTGAGGCTCCTCTTCCCGGTTTGTAGATGGCAACCTTCTCATTGTGTCCCCACGGAAGGGCAAGAGAGCTCTCTGGGGCCCTTTAGCGAGGGCACTGATTCCATTCATGAAACCTTCCCTCTCATACCCTAATTACCTCCCAAAGGCCCTACCTCCTAATGCTATTGCATCGGTGGTTAGGGTTTCAACATATGAACTTGGGGGGAACACAAACATTCCATCTATTGCAAAATTCATACTCAGTTAGAGCACTGTTACTGTAAATAAATGATATGGCAGGCACAGTGTGGCCCTGACCAGAGACTATTTCCCTGAGCCACTTTTCCTACCACCAGACCCATTCATATTTTGTTTGGGTATCTGCTTCCCACTGTCCTAATTTACGGTAGCACTTCTCAAAATTAGGTGTGCATATGACTCACTTGAGTATCTAGCTAAAATGCAGCAGGTCTGGGGACGACCCTGAGAACCTGCATTTCTCACAAGCCACCAAGTGATGTCCTTTCTGCTTCTCTCTGAACTAAGGCCTTTGGGGATGCTGAACTCATTTCCAGCTGCAAGAGGGAGATCCTGAGTATTCAATACCAAACATACTCCTTACTGGTGTCTGGATGAGAAATGAGAGCGTGACCCAATTGCAGCCAATATGATGCGATGGTAATGCTGCAGGGTGGATTTTGAGAACACTTTACTGCTCCTAAGTCATCAGTGAAGAGACATTCTCCCCTTCCTCTTCACCTTGCTGAGTCTGGTTGTGAGTCCAAGGGCTTTGGCAGCCGGCCATCCTGGGACCAGAAGGTGAGCCAGCCTGGGAGCAGAGCTGTTCCACCAAGGAGGGCGTGGTGAAGTTGAAGTTCTCAGTGGAGGAAGTGTTGACCATAGCAGTCATGTCTGATAAAAGTCCACAGACTTCTGTGAAGGAGATTTATACTCTGGTGACAAATGAATTCATTGCCAACTTTAGAATCTTTATGTAGCAACTGGAAAGCATTTGTGTAATTTTGTGCTGTAAAATTTCAAATCTTGCTCACAAATATATGGCACATGTGAATTCTATTTGAAAATGCCCAGACTAGAGAAAAGAATTCCTAAAAGTATCTGATACCATAAAAAATGTAAGAATTTGATTGCTATAAGATACAGTGAGAAAAATGTGGTTGATTCTCACGCAAGGCAGTGAAATCTGGGAAGGGTGATTGAGCTGATAATTTAAGGAGCTGTGCCTGGTGCGGGGGGAGTGAAGGTAACAGATTTCCGTGCTCGCCATCATATAATGAGGCATCTACTAACATTAGCGCTTGTGGTTGTCTCAAAATAATGTTATTCGTCAAGTAGTTGTCATTTGTCATCGTTTCTGGGGGCAAATCCAGGAGATGCTGGTAGAAAATCAGCTTTGAAACAAAAATAAGTGACTACTTCTATCTGAACTTGAACTGCCCAATTGGTTCACCCCTGTCTCCTGGCTGCCTACTCCCCTCCAGAGTCCTTCCCCTCACGTTTACTTTGGTGGCTCTCAGTGCCAGCTCCACACTGGAATCACCTTGAAGGTACATAAATGCCGATGCCTGGGCCCTACCTCCAGGGATTCTGTCTAAAGTTTCAGTGGCACTCAGGAATGAGTCTTGCTTGTTTTTACAATTTTTTTATTTGGATATAATTGCAGGCTTACAAAAAAATTACAATACTGTAAAGAATTCCTGGATACCCTTCACCTAAATCACCCCCACATATAGTTATTCTGAACTTCTTTAAGAGGAAGTTGCAGAGATGATATATATATTTTTGGCCTTAAATACTTCTGTGTGTACTTTCCAAATACAAGGAATTTCCATCCATAACCACAGAACAATGATTGAAGTTCAGGATATTAACAATACTACTCTTTAACCTAGACCTGATTGAGATTTCTGTCACTTGTTCCAATAACATCATGCACAGCAAAGAAAACCCAACAGCAGCAGTGGTTATTTTTTTAACAACTCCAGGGGTAGGCTGATGTGCAGCTGAAATTGGAACCCATGCTGCATTTGGCTGCAGCTGGGGACCAAGATTTCCAGAGCTCCAGGGAGGATGGTTCACGCAGAGCTCCTGAGAGGCGGTGTCCAAATAGTAGAGACAGGCGCAGGGCAGGGGCAGGCGCTGCACAGGAGCCCAAATGGCACCAGGGCCAGGCTATGGGGATTCTACTTGCAAGGGATCCAGGGGTGAGGCATCCTCTGACCTTGAACTTCATTCACCATTGACTCTGCCCCCACCTCCTGACAGGAAGGCACAGAAAACATTTTGAAAGTGTTGAAATTGTGGGGTTTTTTTCCAGGAGCCTCCTACAGCCCCTAGGGTAGAAGCAGGTGGGTTCATTTTCCCAGTTGCTGTCTAGAATAAAGGCAGCTCAGTTGGGCATGTGTGGGACACAGAGGGGTGGGGTGGGATGGAGATCATGACCAAGGTCCCTCCACCTATCAGAGAGACGTGTGTCCTTCACTGGGGAGGAAAACTAGGGCACCCAGAAGAGTGCCCCAGCCAGGCAGTGCCCCCATAACTTCTTGGGTTGACCAGCTTTCTAGGGCTGCACCTGAAGTAAAATGCTGTAGCCTCCACCCCTGCCCGCCTCCCCCCTCCCCACCCCACAAAGCAACTGGGGAGAGGCAGGAGGAGAAAACATAGATGGTGAGGGGAGAACCTATTCTCTGATATCGCTGGACTGCATGTGGGAAAATAGGCAGGAAGGGCATACCACACTGGTACACTCCAGTAGCATTGGTCAAATATAGAATAACAGAGAAAGATGTGGTGGGTGAGGAGTGCATTAAAGCAACACTTGTTACCCAGCAAGAATTGTATTTAGCACAAGACACTAGATGTCTTTCCTCTGTTTTGGTTATATCATACTACATAAAAAATTGCTCCAAAGTTTGGGTCTAAAATGGCCATGGTGTTATTTCTCATTTCTTTCTTTCTTATTGTCATTCCTAGAGTAGAAAATCAGCTTTAATAGCTGGTTACTTCTATCTGAGCTTGAACTGTCCGATAGGCTCACTCCTATCTCTTGGCTTCCCTATTGTCTACTCTATCCAGTGTATTGACTGGGGCTTAGATGAATAGGTTTTGGTTTTTATTTATTTTCATTGTTTTGCTGGTCTCAGTTGGCATCTCCAGGGCAACTGCACTCAGGTGGGGGCCAGGCCTGGAGCATCTAAGACAGCTTCATTCACTGGTCCTGGGGGTGGTGGCTGAAAGGCCTGAAAGTGGAACAGCCTCCGTGTCTCTTTACATGTGGTCTCAGGATTGTCTCTCTCTCTCTATGGGTCCTCACTAGCGGTCCATGCATATGGTGTCTGGGTTTTCTGCATTGGTGGGTCAGGGCTCCCAAAACTGTAATATGGGAAGCTGCCAACCCTTTGGGCTTAAGCCTGAATCTGGTGCAGCATTGCTTTCGACACATCTTGTTTCAAGTGAGTCACAGGATGAGCTCCCATTCATTGTAGAAGGGACTACAGTAGGGTCTGAATACCAGTAGGCAGGGGTCCTGTGGGGACTATCTTTGGAAATTAATTACCACTTTATTCAGGGGTCTCTGATGATGTCCCAGCCAGGAACCATGAAAATAAGTGTTACTGGCAACAAGTTAGAGAGAATGCTCTTTGCCATCACTCTGGTATGTAGTGAGACTTCAGCAGGTAGTGGACATGTGGTATAGCTAGTGGTTCTGTATCCTAACCCTGGATTCTTAGTGTCTGCAAAAATTTCTATGTCCCAAAGGCACTGACAGAAAAGGAGGGACTGTGTGAACCAGGAGAGTTTGCATCTATGAGGAAACAGGTTTGATGATGTAGAGATCTTTCCAAAGCTTCTGCACACTCTGACACAACACTCAACATTGGCCCAGCCTCTGCAATTGGGTGGGGTGAGCTAGGGAGACCTTAGCATGGCTGAAGTTGAATATCCTAACCAGAATGGAAAGTTGATTTAAAGAGCATAGAATTAAATATATTTTTGCATACTTGATTTTGTGGCTTGAGACTGGCTACATTCTTTTGCTGGTTTTCATAAAGAAACAAAAATTGTAGATTCCTTGAAACTCTCATGGGAAGACTGCCATCTTCCACATAGAGCAAGCTCTCTCTTCGTGCAACTTATCACCTCCTCTGTTCCTATCTGGTAGGTTTCATTTTAAGGAAAACAAAGATAAAGTATAATTAAATGTGACCTGAAGAGTTTACTGATAATTTGTAGATATCTAGGAAGGAAGATAACACTGGTATTGACCTCAGCCATTCCTAGACAGATAAGTATTTTTAACTGACACAGCCAAGTAAGTTTGCCAAAGGCATTTATGTGTGATACCATCTATTCTTCTTTCTCTATTACTAAACCTTGATTTACATATTAAAGCATCAATAGGTTCACTCTGATTTTAGTTTTTATTCACCTTTGTAAGTAATCCCTAAGTTGTACTTGTATTAGGTTCAGGAGCTCTGCCCTGGTTGGTGTAGGTCAGTGGGTTGAGCGTAGGCCTACGTCCCCAGTTTGGGGCATGCCAGAGGCAACCACCTATCGATGTTTCTCTCCATCTCTTTCTCCCTCCCTTCTCCTCTCTCTAAAAAAAGAAATCTTAAAAAAAAAAGTTTAGGAGCTACTAAGCCACACTAGCATTCAGGAATTTTTTTTTTTTTGGGGGGGGGAGTGGCCAACATTACTCCTTTCATCATACTCCCAGATATGAATTAAATGCCATAACTATTTAAGTTGAGATTCTTAGTGAAGCTGCATTGTAAAGATCCAAGAAGGTCACAGCTCTCCATCTGAGAATTCTGACTTTAGGCCATGTGCCCTGAGAGGGGAGATCTGTGGAATAAGGGAAGAGGAGAAATGGCACCAGTGAGCCTGTCCCTTTGTTTCCTCCTGACACCCATTCACAGTCAATGCCAGTCCCCGCTGATGCCATTTTTAAGCAATTTGGTTCTATTGCTTTTGTTGGTGAATTATCTTCTAACAGTAACATTCACTGGCTGCTCAATTGGAGCTGCTGAAGAATGGCAGGCTCTGTCGTGTGGGGCATCTCTATAGGTGATAAATGGGGCTTTTCCTTTCCCCTGAGGAGCCACGTGGTAGTGGTCGGGTCTCACTAATAAACAATATTATCAGTCTTACAACATAGGAAGTACATAAAATCTGCTTTGGATGATGGATTGTATATCTCCAAAGAGGGTTAAACGTTGTCTTTAAAGCTCTGACCATGCTGCTTGAATTCTATGTTACATTTCAGAGTTTAAAAAATGACATTGTACAAAAATAGAAAGGAAGCTAGAAAATGATTTCACAGTTCCCTGGGGTCAAGGCAGGAATGCACAAATCAGAGAGGGAAAGAAAATTGCATTTAAATATAGAATATTCCAAGTGAACAAGTTCATTTTATTTCAAGCTGTATGTCACTGGGATAATTATAATTCTGCTGGACAGTTACACGCGATGTAATTTTATCGAAAGAATAGACTGTAGCCCCCGCTTATCTATAGTTTCCCTTTCTGCAGTTTCAGTTTCCTGCCGTCAACTGTGGTCTAAAAATGTTGAATAGAGAATTCCAGAAATGAACAATTCACAAGTTTTACATTGCGTGCCATTCTGAGCAGTGTGATGGAATCCCCAGTTGCCCAGTTCCAGCCCACCCAGGACCCGAACCACCCTTTGTCCAGCGTCTCCCTGCTGCATCCACTCGCCGCCCATTAGTCACTGAGCGACCCTCTGGGTTGTCAGATGGACTGGCGTGGCACCGCTGTGCTGGCGTTCAAGCAGCCCTTGCTTTACTTAATTAACGGTCCCCAGGGTAAAAGGAGTGATGCTGGCAATTCGGATATGCCGAAGAGGAGCTGCAAAGTGCTTCCTCTAAGTGAAAAGGTGAGTCTGTAAAAGAAGAAACATAATTTATGTTGGCTCAGTAATTGGCAGTTTCAGGCACCCTCTAGGGGTCCTGAGATATACCCTGCACCAATAAGGGGGGACTACTGTAAGTAACTTGAGAAATTCATATAAAACAAAATTTGTAAAGTAAGAAATATGGTTTAGGACTTCTAAAATAATATTAGTTTATGATGTGAATAACATATGTGGCTTATCTTAGAAAGTAAGGACTTAATATAATTTGCAAATTACTTTCATAATGAGTCCATTTAACAATGAATATGTTACTACTCTATTTCCATAATGAATTCATGAGAGAGGTTAATGCATCACAATTTTATTAACAATAGAACTAAATATGGGACAATAGAGCTAAATTGAAATATTCCATATGGTAGAATTAAACTGAAATATTCTCTATGCAAGCCTTTAGCTTTTAACCTGCAGGTTAAAAAATGGTTTTATTATCTTTTAAAATATATGTTTTGTCAAATTGGTTGAAAGCCTTGTTAATCATCATATAAAAGTAAGCTAATGTCCTGTGAAAAGAGCAAATAAATTTGATGGTGCTGAACAGCAAAAGAAAAAAATATATATATATCTTTAATCACAGAGTAGGATCAACAATGCTTCTGTAAACAATAGCAATCATTTGGCATCACAATTCTCTTATGTTTTATGTAGTATGAGTCATCCATCCATTCCACAAATGTTTACTGAGTCTGCTCTGTACCACCCCTACATGAGGTATTATGCTTACAGAGTTGCAGCTGAGGAGCTGGAGGCCAGCTGGTCAGGTGATCTGCAGGGCGTTCCCCGGACTCAGGGAGGTTAGCTGAGTAGCATGACACCCTAGTGAGGATTAAATTTGTATTTGTTGTAGCCAACTCCATAGCCGGTTCCAGGAAGTGTTCTCTGTCAGAAGAGAGTGAAATTTGCTTTTGGGTTGAGAATAATTTCTGATCTCATTCTCTAAGCCCCTCCAGCCCATCTATACTCTGCCCCAGGAGCATGGGACATTTGGGAAAGGGAAGGATGGTAACTATATTGCCTGGAAATGTACTTTAATGATACATTTTCCTTTAATAAATCTAAAATGAGTTTCTAGACAACAGAGACAAAGAGGGTGGGGAGAATGGCACAGTGTCTGTGTTTTCAAAGTTACAGTAACTTAAGTTCCCATCTCATGGGGGTAGTGTGTGTGTTCCAGGGAAGCCTGCTGTACACAAGTCTGATGCTGCTGCCCAGGACAGAGGCCACAGCTTTCTTGGGGCCCAGTGTTTCTCAACTGTGGCTGATTTTGCCTCTAAGGGGGCACTTGGCAATGTCAGGAGACATTTTTGATGACCATGACTAGAGTGAGTAGTGTTATCAGTGAGAAGAGGGGAAAGGTCAGGGTTGCTACTAAACATCCTACAATTCACAGGATAGCCCCTACAATAAAAAGTTGCTCAATATGTCGGTAGTGCCAAAGCTGAAAAAGCCTGTTGCAACCTGAGGGCTTAATTTTAGTGACTTGAACATAGGATGTATGCAATAAATGTTTATTGACTGCATCAGTTACTGTGTGAGTGATTTAGTGACTAAACCACCTGACTTTGGAACGGGATTACCTCATCAGGACGATATTGTAGTGAAGTCTATGTTCAGTGAGACTGAAGGTTCTCACTCCAAAGTGGCACAGGGAGGCCACGAAAAACAACTATTATTTTCTACAGGGCACTAACATTATTCTATTTGCTAGAGTTTATAGTTTATATAATCAATTTTTAAAGGATCATGTTCATTTAACACTTACTTTTTTGAGCACCTACTATGTGTCTAGAGATGCACCTCTAGAGGCGAAGACTGGCATTTATACACACACACACACACACACACACACACACACACACACATGAATATATACATGAACCTGGAGCATACACATGGATTTCATAACAAGGTTCAGTTCTAGAAAATGGTCTAGGATGTGGGGTGTTGGTCAAGGAAGTTTTCTCTGTAATGTTTGGAATTTTTTATAAGAATGTGCTCGTGTATATTTGTATAACTAAAAAATAAACATTAATTCCATAAAAGTAGTATTATATGCTTTAAATATATACATATACTTTATTTTTTGCTTAACATTTTTGTCCTTCACATTTCCCCAGCACTTGATTATAAAAAATCTCAAACGTACAGAGAAGTTGGAAGAATTATACAGTGAACACCCAGATATTCACCACCTAGATTTCACAATAAATGTTTTAATATAGTTGGCTTCGGGATATATCCCTCCCTGCCTTGTCCACCCACCAATGTATCATAAGTTTTGTTGTGTTTCAGAGTAAGTTGAGTGCATCCGTGCACGCTCTGTGAACACTTCTGCACGCATACCATTGACTAGAACTCAGTATTTGTTTACAGCTCAAACATACTTTACATTCTTTACATACATGCTTTATATTTGTTTACAACTCAAACGTACTTTATATACTGTCTTTATATGCAGCACAAAATGCCTGAAATACAAATAAGAGTTGCATTTTATAGGTCTGCTGCTGGTTTCTTTGTGTAACTTGTTCAGGTAAAGATCCACATGAAAGTCTGCCCTCTAAGACAGTGATTGCTTTATGGCTTTTGCTTAAGGGACACCCTCTTTGAGGCACCTTATATTTAACTCTTATTAATGAAAGGGTCAGTTGGTAGGGCCATTATAAATTCTAATTTAAAAATTCTAATTTATAAATTCCCACTCCGAACTGAAGAAACAGCAGGCTCTGAAGCGTCCTCAGTTAGGCAGTTGGGTTGGTTACTGGCTGAGAGACATCCAGAGAGCACACCAGGAATGTTCTCTGTGACTGAAAATCTGGCCACACTTGGACTTTGGCAGCCTTTCCAGCATGTGCGAAAGGCCCCCCTGGGATGAAGGCAGGGAACTTGTCTCCTTTGTCCACAATTTCCCCCCAGAGCGTAGTTCAGTGAGTGGCACATAGTAGATTCCCAATGAATATTCATTGAACGAATGAATGGTTGAGTGAATATTTTGTATGTAGATGGTATGCACAAGATTGTGAGAGTGGCACCCCCCAAAACTGAAATTTATTTATAAAAAGATTGTGTATTTATTCTTACATGTGTAAGCTTCAGTCACCTTCAAAGGACTCTCTATTTGATGCAATACCATCTATTGAGTCTTTTCCCCCACTGTTCAAAACAGGTTTTGAATTCATGGATTTTGATGCTTTTTAGTGCTTCCTCCATTTTTTGTTTCACCTCTTCCACATCGGTAAAACGTTTTTCATTGATGGGGTGAGATCAGGCGAATAGGGAAGGTGGGGTATGGGGGTCATATTGTTTTTGGTCAAAACTGCTGAACACTCAGTGTGGTATGGGCAGGCATACTCTTAATTACCCATCGTGAAATGGGCAAATGCATTGAAAGGGTCTTCAAAAAAATTCACTGAAGCTGAATGCAGCCTCTCACAATAACATCAAGCTGCTACACTGATACAGATGGGTTCCCAGAACACTCACCTAGTGGGGGAAGCCTGACTACAAGGGACCCACCCTCCAGAAGATAATTATGGTCTTTTAGGGGGAGGGTGCCCCCTCATATTTGAGAAGTTGATTAATAAACCAGGAGGTCTGTAGAAAGAGCAGGACAGTGATGACCTTCTGGCATTAGCAATGACAGTCTTTCATCCACTCTAAGACATCAATGTGCAGAATATTGTGAGTAGATTTTGGAAAACATTTAATTCAGTATCTTCATAATACAGACAAAGCTACAAAGGCTCACCATAATTGCTTAGAGAAAATATTGGTTAGCTGTCTACAAAGACCAGAAAAATTTTGTCCCGCCTATTACATTGAATAGTATTTAAACTTGTCATGTTCTCTAGGTATGGTACTGATTTAGACTGGAAAGCAATATAATGAAATAATCTGATATTTTGTAAAAATCATATTAAAATGTTGAAAGGATATTTTGGGTAAATATAGTATTTGCATAAATAAGAACTGTCTATTCTTTTAGATAAGTAAGAAGAAAGAAGTAGCAGGGAAGAGTGTGGGTTTTGAAATCAGAAAGACGGTTGCAGCCTCAGCTCCCCCCCTGTCACGTTTCCCAATCCACACATGAGGATAAAGCTTCTACTACTGTCATTTCAAGAAGAAAATGAAGCAAATTGCTTAGCAGAGTTTCTGCAGTGAAGCACTCCTTATTTGTTAGTTTTCTTCTTTTGTTAAGAAAAGTTTGAAGCAAATGACAACAGTTGGTAACAGTAAATTATTTAGTTTCTTTTTAGAGTGCTAATTTGGTGGATTTGTTCTTTTTAATATTTATAAAAATTGAACATGCAAATAGATTAAACATTAAAATGGATTAGAAAGCTTAGTGCTATTACAAATATCTCTTTCAAATGTCATTTTCTGTTTGGTGGCAGAGGAATATAATGGATATTTATATACTGATTCAGTATTTGCAGCTTTGTTAAGCTTGCCTATTGCTGTTAATAACTTGTCTTTAGATACTTTGGAGGTTCTTTTTACAGAGGTTATCTGCAAATCATGTCAATTTAATTTCTTCTTTCTCAATTCTTTAGTCTTTTGTTTGATTTCATCACCTCCTGCCTGGTTAGACCCTCTACTGCGCTATTGAATGGAACGGGTCAATCTTACCATGTTTCCTTCAGGGCAGAGTCTTTCAGTGTTTTAACTTTATGATCAGCTATATGGTTTGGGGGGGAGGAACAGCTGACTTTTATCATATTATAGAATTTTTATTATATTCTTAGATTGCTAAACACATTTGCCATGAATGGATATTAAATTCTATCAAATACTTTTTCTGCATCTGTTGAAATAATCATATTTTTCTTTTTTTCATGTAAAAAATTACATAGTTGATGTTCTGATGTTAAAACAATCTTGTATTTCAGTAATAAAGTCAACTTAGTCATGGTATTTTTTAAAAAAAGATTTTATTTATTTATTTTTAGAGAAAGAGGAAGGGAGGGAGAAAGAGAGAGAGAAACATCAATGTGTGGTTGCCTCTTGCACACCCCCTACTGGGGACCTGACCTACAATCCAGGCATGTGCCCTGACTGGGAATCGAACCGGTGACCCTTTGGTTCACAGACTGGCACTCAATGCACTGAGCCACACCAGCCAGGGCAGTCATGGTATTTTATTTTATTTTTATATATTACTGAACTCTGTTAGCTAGTGTCGAGTCTAGAGTCTTTGCATTTATGCTCCTCGAAGAGACTGGCCTGTGACTTTTCTTTCTCATTCTCTGTGTTGGTTTCTGGTAGCGAGGTTTTGCTACCTTGTACAATGAATTGGTGCCCATCATTCACTCTCTCTTTGTTCTCTGGGATGGCTGTTATTTCTACCTAAAATGGTATAGATTACATTTTTTGGTATAGATATCATGGGCCTGTTTTGTTTTGTTTTGTTTTGTTTGTGTTTATTGTTTTGTGTGTATGTGTATCTGTGGGTCATATAAGTCTAGAATCATTTTAATGGTTATTGGATTGATCAGAGTTTTAAAGTACACATTTTGAATTTTTGATTAAATGTAATTTTCTCGAAATTTCCCCCTTCATCTAATTTTTCAATTTGTTAGCCTAAAAGTTATTATTATTATTATCATCTTATCTTTTTGATGTTTGAAAGATCTGTGATTGTTTTTCATTACTGTTATTGGTTATTTGTGCTTTCTCTCCTGTTTTTGATTAACCTCACCCTAGATAAAGAAATTATGTTAATCCTTCAAAGAAGAAAATTTTGGCTTTAGTGATTTCCTTTATTCTGTTTTTCTATTTTGTTACTTTCTGCTCTCACAGTTTCTATTTTCTTTTCCCTCCAGTCTTATGATCTGATACATTGCTCGTCTTCAGACTTCTTGAGGGAGATAAATGAAAGTGTGCTGAGCTCGTGGTGTTGAGCCCTGCTTCTTCTCCTTTTTTTCTTTCCCTCTAGGCATCACTTTAGAACACTGGTTTCAACCTGGGCTGATTTTGGCCTACCCCGGGGGACATTTGACAGGATGTGGAGACGATTTTGATTGTGATGACTGGCAGAAAGTGCTATTGGCCTTTAGCAGGTAGAAGCCAGGATACCGCTAAGCATCCTGCAATGCACAGGACAGAACTCCCTCTCCCGAAACCCCCAAGAAAAATACTGTCCACCACTAATTGTCAATCGTGCTGAGGTTGAAAAGGCTGCTTTAGAGCATCCTCTAAGGTTTGAAAAGTAACATTTTGTTGTAATTCAGTTAAACATACTTTCTAATTTCCATTTTGATTACTTCTTTAACCATGTGTGATTTATAAACATTAAGCTTTAATTTATAACCATATGGGAGTTTTCTCGTCTTTTTTTTGACTGACTGCAGATTTTAATTTCCTGCTTAAATGAATTGTGATAAGAAAACGTTCTCTGCATATTTTCAGCCTTTTGAATTTTCTTGAGACATGATTTGCAGCCCAGTAAATCATTGTGAGAATGTTCAGTTTGTCTTTGAAAAGAAAATGTTTCTGCAGGTTTTGGGTGAAATACTCTGTATATTAGTTTGATTTTTAGGTTTATATTATTGATATTTTGGGGGCATGTCTGAAAAATTACTAAAAACTGTTTTGAAATCTTCTACTATGATTGTGGAGTAATTTACCTTTTCATTGTATTTCTCTCAGATTTTCTCCATTTTTCAGTTTTGAAATTTTTAAAAAAATTCTATTTGCTCCCTTAATATTTTGGAAATTACAGTCCCTATATCCATTTTCAGTGTTTACCCTACACCTTGAAGTATACCCTTAACTGAATTCATTGTTACTATTTTTGCCTCCTGCTCAAGAACATCAGGAGGGACCTCAGAACATTTTTGACTACACTTCGCCCACTAAGTGCTATTGTGTTACACTATTTCAATGCCATCATGCTTTTTTTAACCCTACAAATAATTAATCTTTATCATCATCATTTTGTAATGATGACATAATTCATTTAGATTTATATTATATTAGATTCAAATAATTAGATTCAAATAATTATATTAGATTCAAATAATTCATTTAGATTTACCCATATACATTTTTATTGCATTTCTTCTTTCATTTTAAAATAATCACAAAAAAACTTTTCTTATGCTTGAATGACAAACTTCCAATGTTTTACTTTAGCAAGGACTTACTGCTATAATTGGTAAACAGTTTTTGTTTGCCTAAAAATGTCTTCATTTCATCACCAATTGTAAAAAGGTAATCATTTTGCTGGGTATTTACTTCTTAGTTGGCAGTTATTTTTCTCAGAACCCTGAAGGCACAATTCTACTTTTGTCTGGTTTTGAATGTTGTTATTGAGAACTTAGCCATCCTTGTATTCACTGTTCATTTTTAGGTTATTCGTCTTCTTTCTTAGTCTACTTTTAAGATCTTTTCTTTTTCTTTGTTGTTCTGAATTTTGACTATGCTATGTCTTTGTACATATGTCCTGTTATTTATCTTGTTTGGGATTTATTTGACTTTCTAAACTGAGGATTTTTGCCTACCAGCCAATCTGGAAAGCTCTCAGCCTTTATCTTTTCATATTGCCTCTTCAACATTGTGTCTTTAATCTCCTTTTGGAATATTCATTTGACATATTAACCTTCTCAGCACAACCTCTGTGCCTCACCATCTCTCCTATTTTTTTCCTTAGGTTGTTTTGTGCTTCACTTTTGGAATTTCTTTAAATCCCTCTTCCAATTCACTGATAGCATCTTCATGTTTGTCTCATGTGCTAGTTAGCTTAGTATTTAGTTTTAAATTTGATTGTTTTTATTTATTTTTTTGTTTTTCTAAAAAGATTTTATTTATTTGTTTTTAGAGAGAGGGAGGGAGAGAGGAGAAAGGGAGAGAAACATCAATGTGTGTTTGCCACTCATGTACCCCCATCTGGGGACCTGGCCCACAACCCAGGTATGTGTCCTGATTGGGAATCGAACACACGACCCTTTGCTTTGCTGTCCAGCCTTGAACCCACTGAGCCACACCAGCCAGGGCTGATTGTTTTTATTTTTGAAAATTCCATTTGATTTATTTTCAAATAATTTTCTTTAAAAAGTCTAGTTTTTTGCTTGTCTTCCTGCCTATCTTTAATGCTTTCAAATGTATTCAACATACTTTTGGCTAATATTCCATAATTCCAATATTCCTTGTTTTGCAGGTTTTATCCTAAAGTCTGTAGGCTTTTTCAGGCACTCACGGTAAAGTGGAAATATTTTGAAATAAAAATTTAAAAAATTGAATCTTCCATAGGGTATTTTATGGTGTTACTATCACATTACCTGTGGGCATTATCACCTGGGGACCACTCTACATTAAATTTGCACTTGAGGCTTTTTGTCCTATACATGTAGCAGGAATGCCAGCGTTCAAGTGATGTGGAGGTTGGCTTGCAAAATGAATTTCTGGGGAAAATAATGAAACTTAGCTACAGGTCCCTGTGGGAATCCTCACTGGCAAGACACTTACAAGACCTGGTGAGGAAATAGCAGTGTGTTCACAGGGGCTTATGTTTCATCGGTACTGTCAAAGTATGGCATTTGAACAGTACTTGCTTCAGACTATTGTCTCTTTGCGCTCCAACATCTCCTCTGTCACACTTCCCTTCCCACGGGCTGACATTGGAGTTGCCTCAGGCTTTTTTGGAATCTCAGTATGAATTCATTTGAGAATGTAACATTTTTTAATGCAATTTGGAAAGACATTTCAAATGTTTTTAAAAAGTAGGTCATTAATTATAGGCCTTTCTCAGATATTTTGTTGCCATAAAATTTACTTCCTAAAGAACTGAGAGATAATTCAGATTAAAAAATGGGATTTGAAACAAAAGCAATAGATTATCCATGATATCAAGAGAAATTATCCCGATATCAGAAAGTGAATTATAACCAAAAATGTATCATACTAAAAGCAATATTTCATTAAGAGAAAGAGAGAAATGTCAAATAGGAATAGCAAATAGCATCTTGATTGTTTTACAATCCAACTGGTGAAAGGAGGTGAGACATGTACAAATGTTGAAAAAATGTTAAGTTCCACGCTGTTTTGACAAGAGATATTAACACTGAAGATGAAAAAATAAAACTCCTAACACATCAGTTTAATGAGAACATAGATGACAAATTACTTAATGAGTAACCATCAATTCAGATATGTTAAAGGTTAGTCACTGCATAAGAAAATGTAAAAAAAGCCCTGAGATTTTTTCCCAGTTTATAAATGAAGAAACAATAGAGGTATTGCCACACTTAGATAGTAATCTTACAGTTTTCCATCTTACCAATTACAAATTGTAAACACAAGGTATCTTTTCTGAAGTATTGATTTCAAAAGATTGTTTTTGATCAAACATGGTGAAAAAGACTAAATTATCTTTTTATGCTCTCAATACAGTTGATACAACACAACTTTTGTCATACAAAGGAGTGATTAAGGAATTGCAGCCCCCAAAATGGGGGAAAACACTACTGAGGGGCTGGGTCAGGCAATTATTTAACAGAACCTGTTATGTTCTTCTGGATTTTCTGATGTTTGTGATATTTGTCAACTTTTAAAATTTTTAAAGTACATTTTATTGATTATGCTATTACAGTTCCATTCCCCCCACTTTATTGCCCTCTGCCCTGCACTCCCCCACCAGCATTGCCCCCCTTAGCTCATGTCCATGGGCTGTGCATATAAGTTCTTTGGCTTCTCCATTTCGTATACTGTTCTTAACTTACCCCTGTCTATTTTGTGCCTACCATTTATGCCTCTTATTCCCTGTACCTTTTCCCCCATTGTCCTCCCTTCCATTCCCCACTGACAACCTTCAACAGGAAAAACAAAACAAACTAAGCAAACAGCTAGAACAGGAACAGAATCACAGAAATGGAGCTTTTTACAATTTATATTTTATTGTGATTTCTTTGTATATTCTAAATAAATAGTTTTAGTATTTATTCTTATGTTCATCACCTTGTATGCATTTGGTTAAGGAGACCTCCTTAGCACCTGGCTGGCTCCTCATGAATCTTCAGGGAAGAAATATGTTTCTGTGCACATGGGACCAAGATTAGATGGGCAAGCCCCTTGTTGTCATCCGCTGTGTTGTAGATTTATTTCTCACTGAGGTGATGCCTTTGAGGTTCCTGCTTATGCCTGTCTCCTATATGATCATCAACTACCAGAACTCCAAGGTCACCAGGGTTCTACAGAACTCGAAAGTGGACTGGGTGCTTACCTAGATCCCCGATTTCCCATCCAACTGTATTCCTCCCTTCCTGCTTTCCTCTCTCACTCCCTTGTCCTTCCTTCCTTCCTTCCTTCCTTCCTTC
>PVIA01004758.1:0-130173 GCA_004024845.1 Tonatia bakeri | reverse complement strand
CTGAGCTGGGCTTTCAGCTACAAGCCCCACAGCCACATGTATGCGTTAGTGTGGGCTTCCTCGTAGCACGAAGGCAAGAGTCCAGGAGTGAGCATCCCAAGGCCGCCAGGGAGAAGTGCTGGGAAGTTTAATTGTCCAGGCTCCAAAGTCACATCACATCACCTGTGTTTTCATTACAAGGCAGCCCACATTTGGGAGGAGTGGAGATTCACTCATTTCTCCATGGGAGGCCTAAGGGGAGGGGAATATCACTGCACTCCGGAAAATAGAACCCATTTGTCACCACTGAAAAGAAGGAGTGTGTTGAAATGATGGACGCTAAAGGAATATCCTGGCCAGTTATTTCAGTTCCTTTTAAAGGGCCCCACATTCAATCTCCCTCCAGGAAATACATACATACCCCCCAAACTAATAATAAGCCTCAAGGGAAGGGGGAACTTGTCATGTGACAGAACAATCTAACTCTATCTCTGACTGCCTTTTTCCTTCTGCCCTCTCTCATCACCAACATGTAGTCAGCCATGGGGAGGGAGCGGCAGGGAACTGAGTCACAGAAGGCCTCGGAGAAGGGAAGAGCTCACAGCTGGGAGGCTCTGGACGTGATCCTGTGTGCTGACTGTGTCTGCTCAGAAGATAAGAGGAGGCGTACTCTGATGTGGGAGTTTCTGCTGCTAATCTGCTCCCTTCTGCCCAGCGCTGGCCCTGGACTGGGGCACACAGAAAGGGCACTCTTGCTGCTCCCAGCGGTGTTTCTGGGTATGTTGTTCTCCTTACAAAATGACCACGCTAAGGCCCCTCCCCCTCCACAGGCCTCCTCCATCCTCTAAAACAGAAGCCACCCTCCCCCTCTGAAGACCTAACTCCTCACTCACTCAAAGCTGCTTCCCAAACAAGGGTACTCTTGAAGCCAGGATGCCCATCAGACATGGTTCATTCTTACCACTGACACCTCTGGAGTGGGGAGAACAGGATTCCTTCCCTTGAGGTCCCGTTCCAGAAGCCCTCCTCCCGAATAGCTGTGCAGTTCATCTAAAGCTGTTGTACCATTACAGAAGACTGAACACACCCTGAGCAGTGAAAAACTCTGGTCTTGGGGCTTGTGGATGAGGAAGGGCCACCAGGACCTCTGAGAAGGAATGAGTTAGCCAGGGGACACAGCCTACATCCTAAGGAGGCTGCCAGGGCCTCTCCAAGCATCTCAGAGCCCTTGCACCAGCAATTTCTCAGCTTATGTCTGATTCCTATTTCACAATCTAAAAATAGGAGCTGTCTTTTCCTCCACTGTAATCACTTCCTCTCTCACCACACAGCACAGATTCCAGGCCTCTCCAGCACCTCATTCAAACCGACCAGGCTTCTGAGGCCACCACGATGCCTGTCCCTGGCTTCCTGCCCCATCTACCTCTGCCATCACTGCTGCTGCCTCTGCTGCTGGGACGCACAGGTCAGCGCCATGCCCTTGGGTACCACTCTGCAGAGAGGCTCCCTGGGATTTGAGAGCAGCAGTCGGGTGAACGGATCATTGTTCCAAGGTCTCTTCACTGCCTCTTCTTCTTTAAGACATTACTCTCGATATTTTCTTTTAAGACAATACCTCCTAAACAAATACCCCCAGAATTCTTCTTATGTGGGGGAGGGGGATGTCCCTTCTTCTCTCATCCAGGTCGTAACAGGATTTACCCCACCCAGGAATTTCCCACGGACAGAAGTTCCCAGACTCTCCTCATCTCCCTTACCCCTGACACCCTATGAGGGATCCATGACCCCTGGGACTGACCTGCAGGACCTGTTGCCATCCTGAAAAAGAAGATGGAGGCGTGGCATCTGACGACTCTGTCCTGCTAAAGGCTGTAGACACTGGGGGGCAGGGCCAACTTAATTAAGAGTGAATATATATATTCACTCAGAGAGAGAGACAGAGACAGAGACTGAATACTACACACACAAAGTAGAACTACTAGGAAAAGAAATGGTAAGTGGTACTTCTTAGACTATAAGCTGCCCAGATCTCAGCATCCTATGCTTATATTCTTGATACAGGAATTAACCCTGCTCCTGTCTACTCCTCTCTCCTCAGAGCTGACACCAGATGAGGCAGGAAGGTGGGGTGCCCCTCCCCCTCCCAGTGGCACTAACATCTCAGTTAAGAGGCCATCCAGCAAGGGCCCATCATTAGGCGCAGTGCGGAGTGCGTCTCCGCAGTTTCCCAGTTCAGCCTCATGGCAGCACCGCAGAAGAAGTCTCATTTTCCTGCTGCATGTGTTGCACAGAGAGGGAAATAGAGGCTCAGAGAGTAAGTCATCTTCTCAAAGTGAAACATCAAGCAAGCCCTCGGGGAGGCACCTGAGCTTGGGACGAAGGGACCCACAAGCCCTCCCTTTAACCTCTTCATTGTGCTGTTTCCATCTATATTGACTTTTTAACAAAATAGGATTACATTGAGTATGTTCTGTTATTTCCTCTTTCACTAATAATAAATTAGAGAGTTTTTTCTTGCTGATATATCTATCAACATAATCATCAACACATCCTACTATATACTTCCGCAGTAGTAGCTACGTACTTTTTCATCATCAGGGTGTATCTTCACTTATTTAACCCCCTGTTCTTGGACATGAGCCTCCCATGGAACTTTTCTATATTGCCACTAAGCTATGATTCCCATTCCTTTACAAAATGTGCTCGCCTTCTGTGATTGTTTCTTACGAATAAGTCCTAAGGAGAGGAGTTTCCAGGCCACAGGGTATGATTTCCAAGTCTTTTGAAATATAGAACTTCCTGATAAAAGGTGGTGTCTCAGTGTTACACCAACCATACAACACAGGAGCAGCAGTAGAGGACACTTTGAATATTCGTGACAAGAACAGACTTGGTTCAAGCCTTTCCCTCTGCTTGTAAACGCTGGGTTTGTGATGACGATGGAGCCACAGCGCCATCTAGGGAAGCGTCAGTTCTCCTTCCCATGGCAGCACCTGGGAGTGCCCGCCTGCTTGGCCACACCCCGGCCGCACCACCAAACTGGCGAGTTTCTCATTTTCTGCCAAGCTAGTAGTTTTTAAATTGCATCTGTTTTTCTTACAAAAGGGAGAATGCTTCATTTTATTTTATTTTTGTTGTATTACAGACCTGTTATCAAATAATCCTACCAAGGAAAAAAGTGTATGAGTAAATAACAGGAGTTCACATGCCCTTCCCACTCCCTGGAGGCAACTGCTCTTTAAAGATTCAGTTTATTTTCTTCCAGATAGCTTTCTGCCAACACCATACGGTGTCCTCCTGATCATGAAGTCATTGTGAATATTTTCTCGGGTCCAGTTCTAGGCTCTCTCTTCTTTCATTGACCCCTCTGCCTGCCTTGCTGTCCACCAGTCTCTGTTATTGCAGCTTGATAATGTGCTTTCAAATGTTGAATACACTGAGATCGGTGTTCTTTTTTTACATTTTTTTATTGTTGTTCAAGTACAGTTGTCTCCATTTTCCAGTCACTGCTTTCCACACTCCCACCCAACCCCACCTCCCACCCTTCATCCTACCCCGCTTGGCTTTATCCATGGGTCCTTTAAATATGTTCCTTGATGACCCTTCCTCCTTCCCCCTCAGTTATTCCCCTACCCCATCCCCTCTGGTTACAGCCAGTTTATTCTTTATTTCAATGCCTCTGGTTATGTTTTGCCTGCTTGTTTGTTTTGTTGATTAAGTTCCACTTATAGGTGAGATCATATGGTATTTGTCTTTCACTGCCTGGCTTATTTCCCTTAGCATAATGCTTTCCAGTTCCATCCATGCTTTTGCAAAGGGTAGGAGCTCCGTCTTTCTTTCTGCTGCATAGAATTCCATTGTGTAAATGTACCATAGTTTTTTGATCCATTCATTTACTGATGGGCGCCTAGGTTGCTTCCAGCCCTTGGCTATTGTAAATTGTGCTGCTATAAACATTGGGGTGCATAGGTTCTTTTGAATTGGTGTTTCAAGATATTCCAAGGGGTATATTCTTAGGGTATATTCCAAGCAGTGGAATTGCCAGGTCAAAAGGCAGTTCCATTTTTAGTTTCCTGAGAAAATTCCATACTGTTTCCACAGTGGCTACATCAGCCTGCACTTTTTAAAAAATCTTCCAGCTATTTTATTATGAACATGAACATTTACCTTCTGGCTTAAATGTACATTTAATGGGGTTGTTGAGTGTCTTTTCACAGATTTGTTGCTTCTCCCCTGACTTCCCTGTCTGTGGGCTTTGCAAGGCTGTCTGTCTGTCTCATCTCTGTATCCCTCTCAGCACACGGTCCAACAATTTGTCCATCCCAGTGGCTAATACATGATGTGGAAAGAAAGGGTTAATTGGATGTTAACTTGAGTCTGGACCCAGGCCCCTAGACCTCAGCCTCAGCCCAGCAGGGCCAGGATGGGGACTGGGAGCTGATTTGTGTTTCCCTCCAGGTGGGGCAGGTGAGGATCTGCAGGTGATTCAGCCTAAGAAGTCAGTAGCAGTGGCAGCTGGAGAGATGGCCACTCTGAACTGCACCGTGACCTCCATGCATCCTGTGGAGCCTGGCATGTGGTTCAGGGGGACCGGGCCAGGCCAAGAATTAATTTACAGTTACAGAGGAGGCCACTTCCCCCGAGTAACAAGTGTTGCAGATGCCATGAGGAGAAACAACACGGACTTTTCCATCCACATCAGTAACACCACCCCAGCAGACACTGGCACCTACTACTGTGTGAAGGTCCGCAGAACAGGGCCTGACAACATGGAGTTCAAGTCTGGAGCAGGCACTAGGATGTTGGTGCATGGTAAGTCCAGATCCCTCAAAACCCACCCCACAGTTCTAAGACAATAATCTCAGGCTCTCAGCCCCAAGGTTTCCCCATTGTTAGTCCTTGTGTCAAGATTGATGACAGAAGATGCAGACAGTGAGAAGTCACAGTAAAGGAACGGAGTGAAATGTAATCCCTGGACCATATATCAATAGAATCCTAACCCTGTTGAATCTTATAGCTTCCAAAGGCCCACAAAATAGGCTGGCAGGCTAAGCAGGTAAAGTACAGACTCCAGGGTCAAATGATCTGAGTTCAGCTTCTAATTCTGCCCTTTGCAAGCTATGGAGCCGTAGTGAGATTCTAAGTTCTTTGTGCCTCAGTTTCCTGTTATCTTTAAGATAGGGGTAATACTAGGACTCACCTCATAGATTTGTTGTCAGGATTATAAGTATAAATAAGTTTATAAGTGCAAAATACTTAAAGGAGTGTCTTTAACACAAAAATTATTATATTTGTGTATATTGCCAATATTCAGGGTATTAAAATCAGTAATATTTGAAATTATAATCTTAAAAGCATGGACCCACAGATTCATGAAAACAAAAAATAATGAAATTATTGAAGCAGAAAATTATTTTCTAAAGATTTTATTTATTTACTTTTAGAGAGAGGGGAAGGGAGGGAGAAAAAGAAGGAGGGAAACATCAATCAGTTGCCTCTCTCACACCCCCAACTGGGGACCTGGCCCGCAACCCAGGCATGTGCCCTCACTAGGAATCAAACCAAAAACTCTTCAGTTTGCAGACCAGCGCTCAATCTGCTGAGCCACACCAGCCACAACAAGGCAGAAAATTATTTAAATCACATTTTGGATGTGGAATATGAAATCCTCACATTGCTTAAATTTTGACCTTGACTCCTGTATGTCCTTTATATTCTTGGAGGTGGTCCTGGCTGATAGACTCACAGCTGAAGACAAAGCCTGCAAAACTACAAACAGCATCAATTAAAGGAAAGCCTGGGGGACAGGGCCAGCAGCTCAGGCCTGCCTGCATTGATGAATTAATGATTACGAGGTTTTCTCTGTAAAAAAGCAGCATGATAATTTACTCTGACAGAACCATAGGAACAAACAGAACTCTTGATATTTAAAATTTTAGTGCTGCAGGGCCATCAAGAAACCAAGAGAATGGTAGGTAGACTTTGAGGACAAAGAAATAGTCATGTCGTTTTTAAGATTTGAAAATAGTGGAACCTCAGTTTTTGAACTTAATTTGTTCCGAAAAACTATTCGAGAAGCAATGTGCTCGAAAACTGAGTTTCCTTTTTTTGTTGCCTGCGAGACATGTGACTGTTCATTCAGGGATCAGCCTGAAAGGGTTGTCAAGCAGAGAAGAGACCCACAGTTCTGTGAGACACCCAAGACATATTTTTCCATGAACAACTTGGTCGAGAACCGAACTGGTCGAGAACCGAGGTTTGGCTGTAAAAAGCAAGTTGTGCGTGGAGCACTGGAATGAGGGCAGCACCGGGCACCAGAGGACAAGAAAAATGCCTTCACAGTCTTAAGGAAAACTATTTCCAGTCTAAACTTCTATGCCCAGCCAATCTGTCAGGTTTGCCAATCATCAAGAACTACCTTTGGTGCACCCTTTTTTGTTTGACCAAAATAGAAATTAAATAAAGAAAAGGTAAGAATGGGAACCATCCATGGAGGATTGCAGACCCATGAGAACAGCTGTGAAGGCAGCGCAGGAACAGCCACGGAGCCTACCCACAAAAGATGAGTAGGGCTATGAGAGGGGCGTCTCAAAAAAGATAGAATTGCTAGAATATTTATGGAGTCCTCAAACTCATGCCCACCATTTCTAATATTAATTGAGATCGTTTTGAAATATTCTAAATGGCCAAAGCTCTTAGAAAAGAGAAGGCAATGAAATGCATATCAACAAACAGAAATCACTAATCTTCACATAAACAAACAAAAAACAGTCAGAAGATATAATGGAAAAGATGAGCACATATAAAAGAGCAGATTTAAATTAAATTAAATACTTAGGGCAACTTCTACCAAATAGTGATAAGGACTGGATTTACTGTTTCATTAAAAATCTGGGCAGACTACATGAAGCAATGGCTGACGAGACCTTGGACATCAGGCAGAAAGGAGAGTGAGCTCTGAAAGATGAAAAGAAAAAGAGGTGAGACTCAGGTTGCCCCCACCTTACTCTGAGAAAGCTTCCCAGCCACCGTGCAGAGATAACCCAGGCAGAGTCTAGAGATCACACTGAGGTGATAAGGAGCTTGAAGTCCGGTAAGGGTGAGTGGCTAGAATTTCCAGAGTTAAGCACCAGAGAAAGGAGCTTCACAGAGACAGGATTCCAAAAATCGAGAGAATTCCTCTGAGTACTGAAAGTGTGTGTACATGAGGACATACGTGTACATGGGTGTATGTGCCTGGACTCAGGGGTAAGAAATCCCTGGAGCTCACACAAGACCAAGAATAGTGCTTGTTCCCACCAACCCGAATGAAAACCTCACAGCTCGTGGGGGTCTGACAGAGTACACGGGAGGGAAAAGAACGATGCTGTGGTCGTGCCTCACAAAGCTGAAATGCAACCTATGAAAACATCCTCCTGTACCATGAAGGCCCAGAGAGGTGAGGTTCCTCCCTACAAGATTGGGGTGTAGTCTTGGCGCCTGTGTCTGGGGTGGAGCTGAGCCTGGAGGTTGAGTGATATAAGTAGGAAGCCAGGTTCAATCCTGACATCTTTCTGTCACCAGGAGCCAGTGCATCCAACTCTGTCTTGGGGATCCTCCTCCTCCTGCTTGTCTGGAAGCTGCTTCCCCTCACTGCACTTGCACTTTCCATCACCTATGTCCTCAGGAGACGCCTCTCTTCCAGGTACATAGGAGCCCCAGACAGGTGGGCTCCCAGCACAGATGGTGGCAGGGCACTGTGAGGAGAAGTAAGTGGTGCTCCCTTTTCATTTCTTCCTTAAAGGCGTGTGGAATCCAGAGGGTCCTGGAGAGTGGCAGCCTAACCCCTTTAAGCCCCTCTGCCCCTTGCAGCTCCAGTCTGAGGACACACAAAGATGCGGGCTGCCCTGCTCTGGACAGGGGGGCATTTAAGGAAAAAAGAGTCAGCGGGGACAGAACGCTCTTGAGGTAGGCTCTGAGGAGCAGTCTGAAAATAACAAGGGCTTCGTCCCAGCTCCCTGCCTTCTCCGCAGGTCACAGGCACTGCACGTTCTCCCCAGGGACACAGGACTCTCAGTCCCCACTTGTTTGATTCAGGAGAACTGATCCATCAGGGCACTTGCCGTGATGCCTGTAGCTACTACTCCAGCTTCTCTTGCCTCATGAGACTTCTGAGACACGTTCGGGGCTGGTCGTCCCCTCCTGTCTCCTGCAGCCCCCGGAGGAAGTAAACTCCTGGATGAAAAGGTCAGGAGTGAAAAGGTGGGCTCTCATGCGCTCCCCAGGAAGGAAGCTTCTGTGGACACCTGACCCAGAACAAGAAACGTGGAAGAAACAGGACAGACTCCCACCTGGAAGAAACACCTGCAACTCCAAGAAGACCTTTCCTGGCTCCTAGGGAACTCCATTGTGGATACCCAACTCTGCACAAAACCTTTACAGCCCCACCATTAAAATAAAATTAAAGAAAACACTTCAAGAGGCAACCCCATTAGTAATCAGCCAAAGCCAAACAAAGCCACAACTGAGATGCCATTTTATGCCTACTCAAATAGCAAAACTATTTAAATGATTATATAATTATAAACAAAAATAAAATAACAATATAAGATTGATAGACATGTATGTGAGTGGACAGGTAGGTAAATGAATGAATGACTGGAAGGGAGAAGGGAGGGAGAGAGAATGAGTGGAAGGATGGATGTGGATGATGGATGGACGGACAGACAGGTGAATAAGTAGAATAACAAAACAAGGTCATGCATGAATCAATGATATGGGTATCATGAAACAAGATTTCTGGTAGGTACCACTCTATCCAATTAAGATCCAAAGGAAAAAATACATAAAAAGACACTACCTGCAAAGCCCCAAGTTACCTGCCTATTAGACACCCAATGATTTCACGTAAGAAGGAAAACATGATTGGTGGTGCCAACATGGGCCTGGCACTGCATGTGCAGTGCAGTATCTCACTTCATCCTCACACCGGTCTCACGAGGTGGGCACCATTCCCCCATTGTGCAGACAAGAGGCCTAAAGGAACAAGAAACCCAGATTCAAAGCCAACTCTGCTCAGTGTTTTCCAAGGAGTCACGCTGCCCACGGTTCTAGAAACAGATGGCGAGATCTTGACCTGTCCTCATTCTGTTGCTTTCTTATCTCATAGACTTGCTGTTCTACACTAAAACCCACAAGATGCCTCTGAGTGGGGAGGAGAAGGGAGGAACATACATATATTCCAGGTTTGAAAGCTGCTCCTAGAATATATCTAGGGATAGTCCTGAACCCCAAAATGGCCCTGGTGAGGATCTAGGGAAAGTAGTATAGTCCAAGCTGCAGAGAAAGCCTCTCTTATAAAAGGATAAGTATGCCCAGGGGAAACAGGCCTCCTACTCTGTTTCTTTCACTGTGGCCTTGAATCTGTTCCAGAATGCCACAGAGGTGAAGTGGCTGAACCCAACTTCCGTCACCCCTCAGACATGAATCCCCTCTTCGACATTTTCTGCTCACAGTGGAGCAGTTTCATCTTCAACAGGCCATCCCCAGCCTCCAATATCAGGAGCCTGGGGGTGCCTTGGCCAATTACCCCTCACCTCCCGCTGGGAATAGGGCCAGGACTAGGAAAAGCAAGCCAGATACCTATAGGAGCAAAATTTAAAGAGACATTCTTCATCAGGGACAGCATCGGCACTGGTATGACCTCCTGCCATCTCACATTTCGTGTCCGATGCCCGAAGTCTCCAAACCTACTGAATTCTGTTTCTCCCCATGCATCTGCATGGTGGCTCAGACCCTCATCAACACTCACCTAAATCACTCCAATAGCCTCCTCACAAGTCTCACCCTGAAGCCTCCAATCTATCCACTACACACACATCAGAATGGTCTTTTTAAAACATTTGGTCAAAGACTTTACATAGTCCCTCATTCTCTAAATCATATTTTGAGAAGGTGATAGGAAATGTCCCAGGTGTCCCAGAGCTTGAAACCAGAGGGAAAATGGAGCAGCCGAAAAAGTCATAGCTTGGACATGGACATTTCTCATTCCTTTGAGTAAATAGTTCATGTTCTAAACAAGCCAAGTCCAGAGCTTCCACACAAATAATTGTTCATCACAAAGAAATTTATGCCTTCAATTATTCCACAAATATTACTGAGCTTATGCTATGCTACAGGAGGTACTGTGTTAGACACACCAAAACACTGACGGACACTGACTCAGATGGTCCCTACCCTTGTGGAGTTTACAGTGTGATGAGTGCAGATTTAAAAAGGAAGGAGAGAGGGAGGGGGGAAGGACAGAGAGAGGGAGAGGGGAAGAAGGGAGGAAGGGAGAAATAAGAATATAATGAGTGATTGAAAGAAAATAAAATAGTACATAAAATAATGCAGATTTCAACTCCAGAGATATCCCCGAGGAATCAAGAATTAGTGGCTACTATCTAGAATGAATAGTAAAAAAAGCCTTTTAGAAAAGGGAATATTTGAGCTGGTATCTGAAATTTGTAAGAGCCTGGGGAATACAGTCTTGTTATAGGAACACACAGTGCCAAGACCTAAGGTATGAAGGGATTTGGAATGTTCAAGGCGTAGGGCCAGTGACGCTGGAATGTGAGAGTAATGGGGCATGAAATGATGCTGAGGAGATGGGCAGGAGCCAAATCGCACAGGGCTACTGACCATGGCAAGGAGTTTGAATTTTATTCTAAGAAGAATGGAAAGACATTATAGAGTTTTAAACCACAGAGTGAATTGCAACATCTGATTTACATTTTTATAAATCACCACGAATGCTGTGGGATAACTAAAAATTAGAGGACAGCAAGTAATCAGAAAATGCTGATGCGAGGCAACTGTAGCCAACTAGGGGGTAATGAGGCTGGCTTGAGCTACAACGGAGCCAGTGCAAATGAGAGAAATTGACTGAGAGAATGAGGAGTACTTAAAGATAGGAATGATGGGAACCGTTTGGGGACTGTGAAAGGTCATGGACAGGGAGAAAGTGGGACTGGCTTCCTGGGTAGGTTAAGCAATGAATGAGAAAGGGAAGACAGGTGGAGGACGAGGTTTGGTGACAGAAACTATGGGTTCAGTTTTGAACATGTTATATACAATGTTTGTTCATCATCCAAGTGCAGATGTTGGGTAGGCAGATGGACAGATGTGTCTGGAGTTCAGGAGAGAGATCAGAGCTGGAGAGATACTGTATTTTTAGAGTCACTGGGTCTGTAAAGCTGGTTGCCAGGGCAGCTAATCAGCGGGGCTGAAATAGTCATATTTTCCCTTTTTATCCTTCTTGCCTCCCAAAAGCCCTTGAATACAATGCAGTCTCCAGGCTCTGGTACAGAAGGAGTACTTATGTAGATAGACATGGATTGGAAGAGAAAGCAGAAAGACAAAATGTTTCCATTTCTCATGATGGCATGATTGCATATATGTTTTTCTTTTCCATTTTTATATGACATCTGCAGGGTTTGGGATTGTCCCCCTTGTACCCTGTCACCCTGGGCTAACCTGATGATTGTTAGTAGTCTCACCAGACACTGGGGAAAAAGGACAGCAAAGAGAGTGACATATGAAGAAAACACGAGTGGGCAATGAAACATCTGAGAGATGCTGAGACTTAAGCATCCTGGTCAGTCTGAGCTGGAAAAGCTCTTGATATCACCTAGTCCAACCCCTGCTGCCCAGCCCCAGTTTACAGATGGGAAAGTTGCGCCTTGGAGAAATTAGGTGACACAATCAAGATAATACAACGCAACTCTCAAGCCACCATTCCAGGTGGGCAAAAAGTATTACATTTTAAATATTTCCATGGTTTAACATAATTTCTATTTTTGGCATTCTTTCCACAGACTTAACCTTGAGCAATTCAAAATCTCTTTAGTCAAGTCAGGTCCCCCCACCGTCTTCAGCCCCAGTGATGTCTAAGGTGCCTTTGTGACATCGGTCCATGAAGCCATCTACTAAGATGTCCATTGCCCTGTGCTGCCTTAGCTATAGACCCACACAGGTGCCCCTAGAATTAACTTCCTATTCCCAGGGCTTCCCTACATGCACTCACCTTCAGCTCTTCCCACAATCCTCTTCAGCACATTAGAAAATCTGGCTACTCTGGGACCCCAGGACACTCTGCAAGGTGGTCTCAGGTCTTGTCCACTTAAGCAGGGCACATACCCAGCCCTGGTCTTCTGTTGCCAGGCAAGACAGGGCAGGAACTTCCTAAGCCATGTTACCAGGTAGGAAGGCATGAGTCCTCTGTCTCCAATCCCTCCAAATCAGACCTGTCATTTGGAGACCAGGTTAGAGGACACTTCTCAGGACTGCACCAACGCTGGTTCCCTCCAATTCCTCTTCTATCTCCCCCCAATCATGCAACTTTGTGTAGTCACAGAAGGTAACTGGGGTGTGCATGTGGTGAGTGGGACAATGCAGAGGGAGAGACTCCGGGACTCTCCCACCCCCATGGGAGACCATGTTTTTCCAAATATTTGCATCTTTCATCTGAATCTCAGATTTTGCAACTCAAAGGTGCATTTATTCTCTATTTATATAGTGACTTCTCCCTTGAGACCAATGTATAACATTTATCTGCTGCCTAATTTGGTCACAGTAAAACAGCAACATGGAGGGGAAAGCATTCATAAAAACTGGACTGCAGGGCTCTGCCATGAAACCAGCAGGCATGTTTTATAACTGTATATCAGAAGTCTGTACATTCTAAAATCCAGTGCCATCTCACCTCTGTGAATGTATTCAGAACCATTGAATTGTACAATGCACATGTGTGAATTTTATGCCGGGTTATGATGTTAATAAAGCTATAAAAAGGAGGAAGAAATTACAACAATGTAGGGATACTGTATAAAGTTATTTAGAATTTGGGGGTTGCTAATGCGTCCAACCACACAAAACACAAAACACCAATCTCTACGTGCCTTATTTCTGCAAATTTTCAACACTCCCCTATTATAGTACATGGGAAGAGAAAAATAGTGAATTACATTATAATTATACATTATATACAGTATATAATGTACATTATATACATTATAATATATGAGAAGAGAGAAAATAATGACAATCATTTGGAACCCTCATTTCTTCCCAGATTCCCTAATGGAATTGATCTTGGGGCAAAGTGGGGGGCGGGGAAGCAAAAACATCATGTCTCGGGCAAGTTCAGACAGTGAACTATATTATCTGGCTCTCGGAAACTGAAGCTCTGAATCTGCCAAAATTTTCTGTGATGCGTTAATAACAACTAATATTAGACTTGTCCACACAGAAGATTCCTCACCAAGTACACAGTCTGTACAAGAGGAAATCTGCTAGTGGAATTTTTTCCCAAGAAATGTCCGGTTTACTTCCCTTCTCATCTGATTGGTCAGAATTTCTCAACACATGCCCCAGCCTCAACCAATTGCTCACACAATCACGGCCAGCAGGTGGGGCTGTCATAACTTACATGGACCAATGAAAATCCATCTCCTGGGCTCGGCAAGTGAATAGGTACCACTGCCACCCATCACTGGACAGAATCGTGGAGCATGAGTGGGAAACCGCTGTTGAGCACATACAAACACGTGTACACACACGTGCATTTCGAACAAGGGCACCTTCCACAAAGTGGGTGATGAATTCAGTGAGCTGTGGGAAACTACGCCCTGCTAAGCTGCAATACCGTGGAGGCATCCAGAACGGGGAGCCAGATACCAGAACGTGCCAGAGAAGAAATAGCTCCAAAAACTAGAGCCCTTACACAGTCCAAGGGTAGGTGGAGAGCCATTCGTCTCTGTTATCAGTCTCCAACCTTGGTGGGACCCACTGCTCAAACTGAACATAATAGGAGTTAGAAAAAGTGTAAGTGACATACGTATTAATTACAAAGGGAAAAAGGAATAACTTTACATTGGAAATGCTTGACAGATACAACCTAAACCAAGCAATCAATGTGAACGTCACCGATAATGAGACAAACTGAAACCGCAGAGCTTCCTGATTGGATGCGGAGAACAGCGCCGCATCCCTTGCGGACATTCCCGCCAAAGATGCAACACCTGGCTTTGATCACCAACAGGTGTCAGAGAAATCCAAACTGACAGCTATTCTGCAAAATAACTGGTCTGTGCTTTTCAAAAGAATCAGGGTCGTAAAGTAAAGGAAAAAAGAACTGCTCCATACTCAAAGACACTAAAGAGACATGACAACTAAATGAAACTCGATCCTTTTCTATGAACAACATTATGGGGACAACTGGCAAAACTCGTGAGGGGTCCGAAGATAACAAGGTACTAATGTGTCAGTGCTAATTTCCTGATTTGGATGGTTTTGTGGCCGTGTAGGAGAATGTTCTTATTTGTAGAAAATACAAATATTTGCATATGATAAGACACAATGTCAACAATTTATTACAAATGTTTCTGAAAAAATGTTTTGTCCTATACTAGCATATTTTCTTTAAGATTTGAATTATCTCAAAATGTATTAAATGATGATATTCTAGTGTCACAAAGAAATTTTTATTGTACTTTTCCATTCCCATTTATCCCCTTTATACCCCCTTCCCCCACCCCCACAATCACCACATGGTTGTCCACACCCATGAGTTCTTTCTTCTTATTTCGCTTGATCCCCCCACCCCCAACACCCCTCCAGAGCTGTCAGCCTGCTCTCCATCTATGAGTCTGTCTCTATTTTACTTGTTAGTTCAGTTTGTTCATTAGATTTCACGTATGAGTGAAATCATATGGTATTTGCTTTCTCTGACTGGCTTATTTCGCTTAGTGTAATGTTCTCCAGGCCTATCCATGCTGTCACAAATGGTAAAACTTTCTTCTTTTTTATGGACAAGTAGTATTCTGTTGTGTAAATGTCCCATAGTTGTTTTATCCACTCATCTACTGACAGATACTTGGGCTGCTTCCATATCTTGGCGATTGTAAATAATACTGCAAAAAACATAACGATGCTTATGTTCTTTTGAATTACTATTTCAGGTTTCTTTGGATGAACTCCCAGAAGTAGAATTGCTGGGTCACAAGGCAGTTTCATTTTTAATTTTTTGAAGTATCTCCATACTGCTTTCCACAGTGGCTGCACCCATCTGCATCCCCACCAACAGTGCAAAAGTTTTCCCCTTTCTCCACATCCTCACCAGCAAGAAATTCTTATATGTTTCAAAAATGCTAACGAGCTATTGAGAGCTTACCATGTGTCAGACTCTGTTCTGAGGACTTTACTTATATGAACTTGCTTATCTTCACATGGCTGGGTGAGGTATAGCCTGTAATTATGCTCGCTTCACAAATGAAGAAACTGAGACACAGAAAGGTTTGGTAACTTCCCTGCAGTCATCTGGTAAGTGGTTGGCTGAGATTTGAACCCAGACTGTCTACTCCAGCTCCTTGCTCTTGACTACATACTGTCCTTTGATGATCTTGTCCAGCCCAGTGACCATAGGTACCTTTGAGAGCCCAAGGGCTCCTGAATGTGTTTCTCTTAACTTCTCTCCCTTAAATATTATATCTAACTACCTTCTCAGTAGCTCCACTTGAATGCCCAATAACATTTCAAAAGCCAACTTTCCTTTCACCCCCCAAAACCTGCTCGACTCACAGACTTCCCCATTTCAGTTGATGGGAACTCCATTACTCCAGGCAATTCAGCTAAAAATCTAGGAGGCATCCCAACTCTTCTCTCTCACCCCATGTCCTTTCTATCAGGAAATTATGTTTACTCAGCCCTAAAATGTATCCAGAATCTGACCACTTCTCTCTATCTCCACTGCCCAGATTCACCGACTCACCATCATCGTTCCCGGGTTGTTGCAATTAGCTCCTCACTGGTCTCTCCGCATCCGTCTTTGCCTCTCTCATCCATTCCCAATGCAGCCAGCAGAGGATCCTTTTAAAACAAGAGTCAGATCCAGTCCCTCTCTGCTCCAAACCTTGCCACAGCTACTCACATCACCGAGCATATAAGCCTAAGTCCTTGCATGGCCCCTTTCCACCACTTCACCTCATCCCCTTTTCTCACCTTATGTTTTTCCATTGGACTTACCATTTTCTAACATAGTGTATGATTTACTTTTTGCTTCATTATTTATTACATATTGCCTGTCTTGCTCCCACCTCCTGCAACGTAAGCTACAAAAGGGCAGTGAGTTTTGTCTGTCTACTTCACTGATATAGCCTCAGCACCAAAAACAGTGTCTAGTCCTTAGTGGGTGCTTAGTTTGTGCTGAAAGACTATACTATACAATGTCTAGTGTTGAATAGATGAAAGAAATAATAGAGAGAAGGATGAATGAATGGTAGGAGGCATAAGGAGAGGAAAAGCAGGGAGTATTTTAAGGTCCATGGCTGCAGAGAGAATTCCCTGGTCCTGCCAGCTCTGACATCTTTTCGCATGATCTGCAGCTAAAAGCTTCTAGGAACCACATGTGTAGAAAAAGCATTCCTTTGGGAAGGCAACAATGCGCACTGGACAGTAAGGAAGTGTTTGTGAGATAGTTCTGGACTCAGATCCAGGGCTCATCAGTGTCTGTCATCCCCCTGGCTGCTGAAAGACACGATCTCTGATGTGGGACAACGTCAGGTGCCATCACCAGGTTCCAGGGAGGGAGGAAGAAGCATCTCTTTACTTTACCTCCTCTGAGGCATAGGGCTGAGGGGTAGGGCCTTTCTTCTCTCCCTTCCCGCCCCAGGCACTCTCCTGCCCCTGCCCCTTCCTTCTTCAGGTAGGTCTTCCGGTCATCAGAGCATGAGACCAGGGCACCATGGTTTCCCACATCCAGCCCACCCACACTAATGCCCCGGTCACCTCTACTAGCAGTGGTACTCACAGGACCCCCCTCCCTGTGTAAGATGAGGGGCAGAACAGGAGTACTGGGGGGTCAGACCCCAGAGGCCCCTCACATTGCAGGCTGCAAAAGGAGGGCGACAAAGAGTGTCTACACACGATCTCTTCCAACTTCTATCTAGCTGGAGTTCACCCAACCCTCTTGAACAGACACCTTTTGTGTTCCTGTTCCTAAAATCAGTTTGTCAGATGTACTCGGCTTGGTAGGGTTCCAGAAGAAAGCTGCTTCTTTCTTCACACTGCCTTTCAGATAAGCTCTACCATGTCATCCCTCCAAATAGGTGACAATGTACCTATCATTCGGGTAATTGAAATCACAATCTCTCCATCAGTAGCTTCCTTTCCCCAAGCTGGGACCAGGTTCAGGTCGGGAAACCTGCACGAGGCTGAGTGATGGGTGGGCTTCTTGACCATTTCCCACCTTGTTCTTCCCTTCATTCTTCCTCTCACCGCTGTCTCTGGCTTCCCCCAAGATTGAGAAAGAAGAAAGAGGTGAGGAGATTCCTACCCATTTTCCTTCCCCTCTTGCCCCTTCAGTAACAGTGTTGATTGGTGGATGGGGAGTTCAAATATAATTCCCCCAAGCACCACTTTTGTGTGTTCCTCAGTGCTGTCCCCAGAGAACTCCAGGCTGCGGGTCCAATCAGCCTGCCAGCCCTCACCCCACACTGGTCTGGGTGTGAGACAGTGAAAATTCCAGGGGATACAGTCAAGCTTGCTGAGGGCACTCTTAAACCCTTCAGTCAGCCTGAGGTGGGTTAAACTCCTCCCCCCGCCCCCCCCCCACCACGCCAAGCATTTCCACTATCCACGTTCTGAAGAAATCCCACTCTAATGTCTCAAAGGATCAATACCCAGCTCCCTTTATGTACTTCCAGGGCAGCCGCGGGCTATCAGCGCAAAAGCAGTCTTTGGCCATCCCTTTTGCATCTCTGTGTAGACAAATGATCCAGCTCTGCCGCTTGCAGAGATACCCACATCCCTTGTTCTCAGCTTTGGAACCTCAGCGATCGAAGCCTCATTTAGCCTCCTGTTTCAAAACCTTGCATGCAGTATTGATGATGTGCCAGACATGCTGTTATTTCGTTTAATTCTCAAAAGCAGTGAAGCAATGTTATTATACTGTTTTAGAGAGGGGGAAACAAGCCCCAGAGAGTCATAACTTGCCCACATTCATGCCACCTCATAAGACCAAGGCCGGAAGAGTTCTTTTGCCCCACTCAGCAGCCTCCCTGTAACACTGTCCATAACACCTCTCCCTCCTCCCCTCCCCCCCACTCCCACCACACAGAGTTTAGGTTCTGCCTAGACATTCTGAGGCTCTATCTCCCAAGTTCGCTGCTACTTCTTAGAGAGTCAAGAATCTGAAAGACTCACAGGAACCAACCGCAAGTGGTCACAGCTGCCTGTGATTTTAGGTCATTTACAGAAGAGAGTGTGGGGGCCACTACAAAACCTCACATTTGCCACCTGCTGATGCCCACACATTTGCCCTGCTCCGTTTCTAGAAAGGCAACCAGGCCTCTCCTTCCCCTTCCCCTTCCAAAGCAAATGGAAGCACACCTCCTCAGTAGAACCAAATCCAGAACAGTGCTGAAAGTCCTGGAAAATGTGGGTCTGCACTTTCAGCCCTCCAATAAAGAAAAGGGCAGACAGAGGAGCGCAGATAAATGCTGAGTGCAAAAACACCGGAGTTGCTGTTCTTTTCGCTGGTATTTATTTGACGGCTGATGAGGTCGAATGCTTTCCCTCGGCTTGTTTACTGTGGTTTCCATTTTCCCTCTCACGGTAATCCAGTTCCCTCCTGGGCAGCTCTGCCCTTTAACAAAGCTGGTACCTGAGATTTGTTGCCTGGAGGAGGGAGCCTGAGGGGTCCCAGCGAGAATAAAGGAGACCATCTGTTCAGGAGAAGGCTGAGGCTAGGGAAGTCCCTACAGGTGGAAAAAAGGAGAACGCCTCCCCTTGTGGCAGGGTGGAGGGCGACAAGAACAAGGGAGTGCTTGGGCAGGAGGTGATGTGCTAGGGTCCCGGCACCCCCATGACCCTGGGGTACAAACTCTGGGGTGAAGTGAGGACCCCATGTGTTTATAGATTTTAGAGCAGAAAAGACCGCAGCCTGGCTTCCTAGGGCATCCAGGAGGCCACAGGCCTCCCTCCCACAGGGGTCATGACCCACCTGGTTTCTGAGCGGCAGACCAGAACTAGTGGAGGAACTGAACGTCTCCAGAAACTGTGTGGCCAAGGTTGACCCCGAGGAAGGTAATGCCTGGGAGCCTCATAAAGGACCTTGAACCCGGTGAATTCTGAACCCTGTGGATGCCCATGGTAGATACGTAACCAAAATGCACAGTTCTTGACCCCTCCCTGCACTCCCGCCCAGTGCAATGTGCTTGTGCAGCTCCTCCTACCGAGGGGTGAAGTCTGTTTTCCAACCCTTGAATCTGGGCTGGTTCTATGACATGCTTTGGCCAAAGAATGTGGCAGAAGTGACATTGCACCTTGTGACAACTGCTGCTCTCTCTCAGAACTGCCCCTCTCATGGGAACAAGCCCAGAGTAGCCCCCTGACAAATGTGAGAGACCACATGGAGGAGAGCTAAGGTGGCCCAGGTGACAGTCAGCCCACTGCAGTAGCAGAGCTGCCTAGTCAACCTGCCGCTGAGGTCAAGTGCATGAGCAATCAGCAGGTGTGAAAAGAGCCATGGAGCAGAGCCTGGGTGAAACTGTCCTCCCACGGAATCATGAATTAAATAAATGGTTATTGTTTTAAGCCATCACATTTGGGGTGCTGGTTACACAGCAACAGCTGATCAATATAATGCCTGACCTAATAAAACAAATTAAATTAATTTTTAGGGAACGATGAAAATAAAAGAAATAGCTGAGATGAGCAGATGATTCAGAAGTTCCCCTGGGAGGACGACTTCAAGGCCCTGAGGGTCTCATGAAACTTTTTAGGCCTATCGTCGGTGTAAAGAGGCTCCTATATGGGGGTCTCCTCCACAGGAGGACGGTAAAGGGAGCCATGGGATTCAGCAGCAGTGACAGTGCAAATGGTCCCAAAGTGCCAGACAGGGCGGGCCACACCTCAGCAGGCCCGGCGCAAAGTTTGCAGCGACCGGGACTTCCTCATGACAGTGCTCAGACCCAAGGCTGAGTTTCCTCTGCACCCAGTACTATCTGGAGTAGGAGGCAGGGAGGGAATCGCTGAAAACACGAGTTGCTGTTTTTTCCTGGGGAAGACTGAGTTCACCTAAAAGAGAATGATGACAGCATCTGCAGTGCTTACTCCACCCATGTATGCAATCATATTTTCACTCTGTTTTACAGCCCAGGAAACTGAAACACAAAGTGCCCAAATGATTGCAATGACGAGGTGAAGCCAAGATTTGGACCCAGACAGTGTGGCTAACGAGGCCACCAGAATCTAGAAGAGTCTGGGCTTGCTTTAATGGAGTCAGAAACAAAAAGGTTCGGAGATAGCACGTGGGTTTGAAAGGTCACACAGCCAGGAAGAGGCAATCCCCACCCTTGACCCAAAGCCTGGCTGACCTGAGCACACATTGTGACAGCCGTACTCACCTCCCTCCCAAGTGCTGAAGACAGTCTGTGGCAATGGATCATCAAAGTTCAACCAGCGATTACAGGAACCACTGCCCAGAAACGAAAGCTGGAAACCCCTCCACTAGGCTCTTTCCTCTTTCATCAGCAGCTTTGTCTTGCTGTAGTCAACACACTTCCCCAAGCAGCCTTCACCACAAGAAGACGCAGCCTCGCCCACAAGCCCCACTTCAGACTCCAACACACATCAGAGAGCAAAGAGGCGGCCAGTCCCAGGGACCACAGGAGGCGTCGCGGGTCCCACATCATGCCCGCCCCTCTCCACAGGACCCACTCACCTCCCTCCCAGCTACTGGTGTTGCTGCTTGTCCTCTCAGGTGAGTGGGGCCTGGGACAGAACAGAACAACCCCTGGCTGCTCCCAGAGAGGGGCACGGGTGCCCTGGCATGCCTGGGGGGCTCGAACCTGCCAAGACAGAGTAGCAGGAGGGTGTTGAGAACTTTCCTGACCCCAGCAGAGCACGTCCCCAGTGTCCTAAGAAGCAGAACTTCCTAGGCAGCTCAGTTCCAGCGAAGCTCCCAGGCTTTGGACTCATGCCACATGGTTTCTGTCTTGGATGCTTGTGTGTCCATGTCAGATGCCACGTCTCTTCTGCAAAACAAGACGACTTATGAGACCTTTCTCTAGAGGTATTGGGAGTATTAAACATAAAAATTGTGAGGAACAGCTCAGGGCTGTTGATGTAATCTGCAAGGCCCAGTGCAAAACGAAAATGCAAGTCCTTTCTTCAAAAAGTGTTAAGAACTTTAAGGCACCAGCAAACCATTAACTTGAGCATGGAGCTTTTACTCAAGCATGGAGCCCTGCTGAGCAAGGTGCCCCCTGCGACTATTCGCATGGAATGTCCATGAGCCAGCCCTGCCCCCCACCTCCAGACAAAGCTAGGCTCAAATATCACCACTGATTGCCTGAAGTGACTTCTCTGTGAGCCTCAGCTTTCCTTCTCCGTAAAACAAGGCTAATCATAGGACCCGCCTCACGACTTTGTTAGGAGGTCTCAATGAAATAACACCTATCAGGACAGTTGACCCTTGAACAATGCAAGGGTTAGAGGTTCTGACTCCCCATGCAATTAAAAATCACAATTCTCAAAAAACTTAACTAATAATAGTTTACTGTTGACCAGAAACCTTAGAAACAGTCAATTAACACAAATTTTCTGTTATATGTATGACAAACTGTATACTTACAATAAAGCAAGCTAAAGAAAAGAAAATGTTATTAAGAAAATGGTAAAGAAGAGAAAAATACATTTACGGTGCTGTATGTATTCACTGAAAAAAAACCCACCTGCCAGTGGACCTGCAATGTTCAAACCTGTGTTGTTTCAGGGGTAAACATGTACCTGGCACAACGTAAAGACTTAATAACTGTTGGCTGTTATCACACAGATCAGTGTGACTTAGCTCCAGAGTCCTGGGTAATGCTCAGCCTCTGACCCAGAACACTGCGATCCACTAGACGAGAGGCGTGGCTCTCAGAGGGCTCATCCCATCTCTTGCTCAGTAGGGGCCTTGCCCCAGGCCCTATTGCAATCTAGATTCTGTTCATCACACTTTGGGTCCTCTAGGATGGTCACCCCAAAAGGTACCCTGGTGGAACCCAGGTGTGGGGCCAGACCTGGAAGCTCCCTTGTTCTCTGGCTATGACTTGAGGCACTACTTCATTTTTCCGAGCTGGTTTCCTCAAATAAGGAGAGCTCATAGGCTTAGTATTTACCTTGTGCTGAGCCGGCCACTTTCAATCAACTATTGAAAGAAGGGATATTGACATCTCGGGCTGTAACTGTGGATTTGTCTAGTTGTCCCTGCAGTTCTATTGGGCGTTGCTTTATATACTTTGAAGTTCGGTTCTGAAGTGCATAAGTGTTTGGGATTTGTACGTCTTGATTAACTTACTCCTTTATCATTACGAAGTGACATTCTTCACAATGCTCCGAGCTCTATTTTATCCGCTACTAATGCAGCCTCTCCAGCTTTCTTTTGATTAGTGCTAGCCTGCTTTATGTTTTTTTTTATCATGTTCCTTTTAACCTATGTGAACCTTTTATATTTAAAGTACATTTCTTATAAGCAACAGATAGTCGGGTCTTACTTTTTTATTCAATATGACAATCTCAAACTTTTACTTAGGACATTTAGCCATTTACATTTAAATGTCTATTTATATGTAAATAGACATATCCGGTGATTCGTAAAAAACGGTGATCCTGGGAAAGTTACCTGACCTTTGCGGGTGCTCAGTGTCTCTTGTTCTAAAAGGGGATGATGGTGCCCACCTCTCAGGAGTGTCGGGAGGAGTAGATGCAAGGACGCATCAGTGCTTGGCGCATCTGAGCACTCAAGTGCCGCCTGCTATTTGTAGTTCTCCACTCAGTGGCTCTGTTCTCTCCAGACAACTGCCTCCAGCAACACCCCCGGAGTGTGCTGAGCAGCTGTTCTTGGCCAGCTAATGACTAATTTCTGCTAAGCTTGCCTCTTAGGTCTCCAAGTCCTTCCTACCCAGCTCAAGGCCTTTCTTCCTCTATTATAGGAACCTCTGCGCACAGCAACGGACATGAGTGGGAGGTGATGCAACCCAAGGGTCCCATGCTGGTGGCAGAGGGTGAGACACTCCTACTGAGGTGCACCGTGACTGGCTCCTGCATTGGTGCCGTGGTAAAATGGGTCAAGGTGAGCAATCAGAACCAGCAGGAAATTTATAACTTCAAACATGGCTTCTTCCCTGGGGTGACAGCCATGATCCAACAGACTTTGGAGCCACTTAATTGCGACTATTCCATCTACATCCATAATGTCACCAGGAAGCAGGCAGGAACCTACCACTGCGTGCGGTTCGATGGCTCACGTGAGCACTCAGAAACGCAGCTGGATGAGGGCACATCGGTGTTGGTGAAGGGTGAGTGTCAGGCTCTGCTCTGTTTCCCGACCCCCGCCACTTCTACCCACAATCATTCTGTACACACTAACATCTCAGTGGCACATAACAATTAGTGTAGCTCATTCACACATTTACAGCTGGGGGGGTTCTATTCCACACGTCTCATCCCAGGGCCCAGATTGGCCAAAGCACATTTTTCTCACGGAGATGTCACAAGAACAAGAAGGCAAGTCCCAACACTCCTAACACATTTCAAGCTTCTACTAGCATAATGTCTGCTAAGAGGCCATTGGTTAATGCAAGTCACATGACTCAGCTCAAATTCAATGGACAAGAAAGGGTACCCTGCCATCATGAGGCCATGGCAGGAGAGGGCAGTAGAGAACTGAGGCTGATCCTTTAATTTACCTCGCTCCCAAAGGGATCATTCATGTTATCAATAAGTTCATCAGTGATGACCTGGATACCCAAATCCTGGGTGTGCCATTCAATAGAAGTGCGGTCTTAAATCAGCCACTTCAGTTTAATGTATTTCAAGTGCTTAACTTGAAAAACAGGCAATGCAATTCTTACTTCAAGAGTCCTTCAGGGTGATGAACCAGAACGGATGTTTGTGACGCCCTCTGTAAACTGCTGACATGGAGAGTGTCTGTGTAGGGGGTATGGTGGGGGGGTGATGTTTCATTTCAACTCAATACAAGTATTTCAGGAAGACTTCTCTGACTCCTTTCAAGCTGTGGCTGCTGGTTTCTCTTGGTCTTGCAGTTCTCTAGGTTTCCAAACTCAGGGGGATTCTCTGGACCATCTCCACCACCAGACGGACCTTCTTCGGGGCGGGACATTCCTCTTTCTGAGCTTCATTTCCTCCAGTTCTAGCATCAGAGCAAATTGAGTACTGAGAACTTCTTTACTGAGTGAATGAACTACTGAGTAATGAAGGAACATAGGAGGGACTGGATGAGTGAAGAAGTCGGGGAAGGGGAAGGGAGGGGATGACAGGAGGAAGGAAATGAGTGGACAATGGAAGAAGAGAGGGAATAAAACAAGGACCTCTCTTTGGCTGCAGGAGCTGGAGACCAACAGCCAAGCCTCTGGATCATCCAGCCCCAGGAGCTGGTGTTGGCGACCCCTGGAGATACCGTCTCCCTGAACTGCACAGTGGTGGGAGATGGCCCTTCCGGACCCATCAGGTGGTTTCGGGGGACTGGCGTGAGTCGGGAAGCCATTTACAACTTCGAAGGCATCTCCCAGCCCAATGTGACTGCGACCCAGGCCTCCGGCAGTGATTTCAGCATTCTTCTGCACGGTGTCTCCACGGACTATGCAGGCACCTACTACTGCGTAAAGTTTCAGAGGAAACCCAACAGGCAATACCTATCCGGACAGGGAACCAGGCTGAGAGTGAACAGTGAGACGGGTGGCCTAGGAGGTATTAAGAGGAAGTGGGAGGTTATCCACAAGAAACTTTTTACCATGTCCCAAACACTGCAGCTCTTTTCAGCTGCCGTGCCTCTACATAAGCTGTTCCCTCTGCCTGGAATGTTCTCCTCATTTTCCCTTTGAACTCCTACTCATCCTTCAAAGCCCAGCATAAATAGCCCCTACTCTGAAATCTCCTTTTACCAGAAAGAGTTAATTTCTCCCCACCCTGGGTCCTGGAGATCCTCATATAGTTAATGATTCGGCAAACATCCAGCACATGCCTGCTGACTGCTCTGCACTGCACGCGGTGCTATGGACACTGCAGTGAAGCAGACATTGTTTCTGCCCCAGAGATGCTCAAGCGTGAAGGTCCAATGAGTCCTTCACAGCTACAAGGTTTGGCTTCATGTAACCATGAAGGTCACAAGAATTCAAACCTCATCCCAGGTAGAAACTGGCAGACTCGTCTGGGTGACTCCAGCTCCAAGCACAGGGCTCAGAAAATGGTGGGACAGAAAGAAAATGGAATTCAAGACCACCTCTCTCCCTTGCAGCAAAGCCCACTTCTCCCCAAAAGACAGAAGTCATCGACCAACCTGTAGCAGGGAGATTTCTGCCAGGTGAGTGTACCTGCCTCCAATGAGGTTAGCCAGTCCCCCGCAGGCAAGGGGCGGGAGTGGGGGGAGCCAAAGATGGCTTAGCCATGGGCGGGGAGTGGTCCCTTCTAGGGCCCATCTGCCACCAAAAAATATCCTAGGACTTCATCTCAACTGCAGAACCACGGACCCAGAGAATCTTGTTAAAGCTCAATTGGAGAAACAGACAGTGCCGTTCATTGGGCAGTCTTGCTTGAGAGGTAGTGAGCTCCCCATGATTCCTTGTACTATTACACTGTGAATCTGCATAACAGTGCTGAAGTGCACGGCCCTCTGGCTTCCTGGGTTGAGCCCCTTTCTATCTGTGAGACTGTAGGAGGGTGGCCTCACTCCTTCACTCTCTGGTGTCCTGCCCTGTGAACTGCAGGGAGAGGGGGCTGGAGATAAGGATCGGAGAGCCCACCTGGCAGGGTTATATGTGGATCCAATGTGCTGAGTGCCCAGAACTGTGCCTGTCCCCTCACCTGTTAGCACTTGGAAGCACTTGACAACTGGGGGGAACTGGGAATAGAGGTGGCCAGGCCGTCCTTCCTGATGCTCAGCCCTGTTCCTGCCATGCTTGGGAGCCCACCACTTCTCTGACGCACGTGGCCCAGAGCAAGTCACTTCCCCGCTCTCGGTCTGCATACAAATTGCATTGCGATCCTACCTTGCAAGATTAGTTTGAAGATTATATAACGCAATGAGAAAGTGCTTAGCTCGGGGCCTGGGGCAGAGGAGCTGAGCAGCCAATAAATGAAAGCAGTTCGCTGTCACAGCAGGTCCTTGGATGATGCTGCACCATCATTTCATTGCCACGTTGATGAAATGCTGTAGGAACTTCACTCTTGTTTGTATCAATTAGCCTGCGGTAAAACTGGTTTCATTACACAAATGTTTTGCTTAAAGTCAAAGAACCTGTTGATGACGCTAAGTGAGGACTTCCTCAGTGTTGTCAGAGGTCAGGGATGCTATCAAGATGACACTGAGCAAAGCCTTTCTGGGCCTGGGGAAGGGCTTGCAGCTCCTCTTCCAGGACAGAAGGAAGGTGGCTTCAGAGGTTGTAGGGAAGCTGAGCCCGAACATGCCCACAGGGAGCACTGAGGTGTGGGTGGTTGAGGCTCACCTTCCTTCACTCTCCTTTGTGTCCCCCAGACCTCCTGGTTTTGCTCACAGTGGTGGTCCTGGGACTGAAGGCCGTGACCTTGGCTGCACTCCTGCTGGGCCTGGCTGCCTGCTGGAAAAGAAGCCCTGGGCAAGAAAATGACCAAACCCCACACCCAGCAAAGCTGTGCTCATCTTAGCGTGGGGTGTGGGGCATGGCTGAGGGGTCAGCTCCAGAGTGGTCCTCTGAATCGGAGAGGGGCCAGAGCTCCCCAGCCATTTCTCTGCCTCCAATTCCAGCCTTCAGATGTCCCCCAGGACTCACAACAAACTCCAGAATGCCCACACCTCGTTCTGGTTCACCTGGTAAAATCCCCCCCTTGGCACAGGGCTCCCCTCTGATGTGCCTTTCTTTTTCTTCTCAGCCTGTCCAGGACCTCCTTGTCCTTCGAGGCCTTGTCCAGGTCTCTCCTCAAGGCTCTTGCTCCTCCTGCAGTCCCTTCTGAAGGGCCCTCCCTTTCTTTTCAACTCCGCATTTTTGCAGGCTTCAGGATCTGACTCAGACTGCCCACAAGGTATCCCTGAGCGTGTCTGAGCTCACCCAGCCACATGGCCTGTGCCCTCCATCCACACCCATCTCTCCCCTTTCCTGCCTCTTTTTATTCCCCATGGTGTCTGGCTTGGGTGGCTGTAACAGCTAGAGTACAGGTTTGCCAATTTAACAAAACTCATAAACAACAGTGGTTGAAACCAAAACAAAGTTGGTTTCTTCAGTAATGTCCAAGCATAAGCAGACCAGGCAAAACAGCTGCTCCCCGGTATCCGGACCAAGGATTCTTTGAACGTGTCCCTGCTGGGTCCACATCCCAGGCAGCGAGACCAGGGAAAAGGCAAAGAAGGGGAGCAGGGCGTGCTCCTTCAAGGACTCGGCTAGGAATTTGCCGACATCACTTCTAATTGGCTGGAATGTGTCACATGGTCACACCTTGCTGCAAGGAAGGCTGGGACATGTAGTCTTTATCTAGCAGTAATGCCCCAGCTGAAAATTTTTACTAGAGAAACAAAGGTGACTATCAGTAGATACTGGAACTGCTAATGTCCACCCCAATACCTCGGTGGCATACACGCAGCCTCTTCCTTGCTCTGTGCGGCACCTGAATTCAATTCGCAGCTGAAACAGCCCTTTTGTGTCACCTCTTGCAGCAGGGCAGCGTCATTGGGGGCACTTGTTCTCAGGAAGAGGGGATATTGACATCCAGGGGCATTTGGCGATGTCTACAGACATTTTGGTTGTCATGAATTGGGGGTGCCATCACCATGTAGCGGTCAGAGGTGAGGGGTGCTGCTCCATATATTAGCATGATGCCCAGGGCAGCCCCCATAGCAGAGTTGTCTGACCCCAAGTATCAGCCGTGTGAAGCCCCGATGTAGGGGCAGAATGCATTCCCCTGGAGTCACACACTCATGACGGCTAGTCCTGAAGCCCCCGCCCCTCCCGGTGCGCCCTTAGTGACTAATCAGTCTCTTCACCCGTTGAAACTCGGAGGATAACATGTAGACTCCTCTGCGCTGTACAAGAACTAGCTTAATTCAGCGTTTGCTGGGGACTTACTGCACGTTGTGTTCACCATACATGCTCAGGACATGTGAGCCCCTTTCCTTTTCTCTTTCCCCGCGGACATTTGTTGGCACCTACTGTGTGGGGAAGTGGGTTAGTGTAGGAGCTCTTCATCATAACAACAGAAAAGCAGGCTGAGCAAGCCTAAGATAATGAGGACGCTAATTCAGTCTAAGAATCATCAAATTACCACACACCAGAAAGCACAGACATGGTAGGCTGAGTCGTGTCGCACACACAGACACACACGCACATGCCAAAGATGTCCACGTCCTAATTCCTTCAGTCTGGGAATGTTACCTTACATGGGAAAAAAGGACTGCACCTTTTCATGGCACTTTAAAATGGCACTTTATACACATACATATACCAGTCCCAACCTTGCTGTTTGGGCTCGACACTGGAGATGTGATGAAGGATCTTGAGAAGTACCTGGCTGGTGTGGCTCAGTGGATTGAGCACCAACCTGCAAACCAAAGGGTTGCAGGTTCAATTCCCAGTCAGGGCACATGCCTGGGTTGCAGACCAGGTCCCTAGTTGTGGGGGTGGGAGAGGCAACCACACACTGAAGTTTCTCTCCCTCTCTTTCTCCCTCCCTTCCCCTCTCTCTAGAGATAAATAAATAAAATCTTTTTAAAAAGGACCTTGAGATGCAGCTGGTATCCTGGATTACCCAGGTAGCCCCTAAATGCAATCACAAGTATCCCGATGAGGTAGAGTCACAGGGAGACTTGACGCAGAAGAAGAGAAGGAAGCAGTGTGACCTCAAAGGCAGAGGTGACAGCCACAAGTTAAAGATCGCCAGCAGCCCGCAGAAACTGGGAGAAGTGAGGAACACACCCCCCAGCGCCTCCGGGGGGAGCAAGGCCCACCGACTTCCAGCCCCGGGGCACTGATTTCAGACTTGGGGTCTCCAAACCTATGACAGAATAAACATCTGTTGTTTTAAACCACCAGGTTTGCGAACATTTATTACAGCAGCCACAGGAAACTAACAGCGGGAAGCTTGGGAGTGGGCCCTCCGAAAAACCGGAGGTGGTTCTCTGCCTCTCCTCTGAAAACCTCCTGACTCGCAGGGCCCTGCATGACTGGGTCCCTGCCACCCGCCCCATCTCTTCTCCCACCACCCATCTCTTAAAACGACTCCACTCCGGCAGGCAGCCGCCTGGCCTTTGACCACACCACGCCCCCTAACTCATCCAAATCTCTGTTTAACCGCTCCCTCCCAGAGGCCTCGCCAGACCACTCCATCCACCGTGACATCTCCACCACCTCGTTTCCCTCGTGCAGCTTAAGTTTTCTTCACGGCACTTACTGCCGCCCAAAATAAATGTGTGCGTGTGTGTGTGTGTGTGTGTGTGTGTGTGTGTGTGTTTCTTGATGACCATTAGTTGTCCCTGCTAGATTTGAGTTCACTAAGGGCAGGAACCTGGCTTTCCACCATTGGAGCCCCTTTCGTTCCATCGCGAGAGGTGGTTGAAGGCCAACAGTGCACCAGGCACCAATCAGCGCGCTGAGAATAAAATGGGAAAGTCGGCTCTCTCAGAGTCACCTTCCTCCCGGGGAAGACGAGGAGCGAAGAAATACAGATGAGCAGTATTCATATGGATAGATAAGTAAGATGTCACATGGTAGTAGGGACGAGGGAATAACAAGGCAGAGGAGGGGGCAGGAGGGGGCATAGAAGGTGCCAGCGTTAGCCCGAGGTGAGACTGTTTTATTTAGGATGGTCAGAAGAGCCCTCAATGATAAAGTGACATTTGCCTGAGACCCAAAGGGCGTGAGGGAGAGAATCTTGCAGATAGGCGGCGGAAGAGCTTAATAAGCACAAGGCGCAGCAAGTGCAAAGGCCCTGAGGCCGGGGTGTGCCTCCCAGGGCACAGGAACTGCAAGCACCACGCAGAATGTCTGGCACCCATGAGCCCCTGTAAGCATCTGAGGGGGTACTCAGGGTAGAGGTGACGTTCATGCTCTTGGGAGTCTGACTGCACAAGCTCAAATACCAATTCTCCTCATCACTGGGGATGAGTTTGTTTCTCCCAGTGCATCTCGGTTTTCTTATGTACAAACTATTAATAACACTAGCACCTGCCTTCTGAAGCAGTTGTGAGGCTGCCTCGGCGCACACGGAGCACTGACTGTGCCCGGCGCGTGGGAAGCACTCAGTAATTGCTGCTAGGTGTTGACAGAACAAACCGCAGTTGCCATCCCACAGGTGACAGGGAGTGTGGCAGTCACATTGCCTGCCCCTCATCTTGTGACTGCAGCCCCCAAGAGGGCCCTGACTCTTACCAGATTCAGTTTTGAAATCTTGGGGAAAATGCTCACATGACTTATAGGGACATGGCAGGGAAAGGGTGTCCTCAAAAGACATCACAAAGGTGCTGGCAAGTAAAACAAACGTGGGTAACTCCAGGCACTTGGTGGGCACTCAGGGAAAACCAGCTGTTGACAGATTGAAAGAGCAGTGAATAAACTGAAGTCAAGGTTCCTTGCACCGCCACTCCCTGCTGGAGGCCTGGAGCCCTGTGCGGCATGATGGCCAACCAAGGGAGGGCGGGGGGCGGGGCAGGGGAGGCTTGTGTTTGACTGACTGCCAGCTGCCGTGGCTCCCACCAGGGGCTAACATGCTTGGGCCTGCGGATCCAAACTGGGAGACCGGTGTCTGCGCTCTAGGCCTCCGTGACCGGAGTTTGTTTCTCTCCTTCCTCTTCTGCCTTCTCCCTTCCTGCTGCTCTTCTTCACCTCTTTCCTCCCCCCCACTTGGTTGTTGCCCCTCTCTTTCCCCTCGAGGGCCCCCACTCCCTCCTGCAGATAAGGTGTAGAGCTGGAGGAAGATGAGGGACAGACACCACTCCACAGAGGCCCCCTGTATCCTGGCACCCAGGGGATGAGGGCACTGAAAGCTCAGTGTTGGGGTGAAGTGGGAGGGGGTGCCAGGGCTTCCCAAGTATACTCCGCTGCCACCCACAACACACAACACCTGGGTTCACACTCAGAGTGCAGCTGTGTGGCCCTGGGCTGGGCGGAGGGTGGAGGAGCGCCAGGCCTGGTCAAGCATGGAGTTACCTGTTTCTAAACTCTCTCTAAGTGGCACTTTATACACATATGTGTATCAGTCCCAACCTCTCTCTTTGGGCTCGACATTCGAGATTTATGCAGGTTGGTTACCTGAAGCTCTAATCAACTCATCTTTGCAGCTGTATCGTATTCCTCTGCACCAATATGTCATATTTGGGAGTTCTCCTGATGACTGGAGACCTAAGGTGCTGCGTGTTCACTCTCACACACACACAGACAAGTTCGCTGTGTCTCTTGGGGCCTGCACGCCAGCATCCACCGAGGGTACGTGCCCACAGGTAGAGTTGGAAGGTGATGTGGGTGCTATGCTTCTTCAACTCCTCTGGTTTGCCGATTGTGTCTCACCGCCTTTCGAGCCCACATATGCCTCTGCCAGACACAACAGGACAATTCCGGTTGCCTCACGTCCAAGCCAATACTTCACGTGGTCAGATCTATAAAATGTTTTGACCGTTGGATAGGACTACAGGGCATGTTCTTGACCTGCTGTCACTGCTGACTAGTGCAGCTAAGCATCCTTTCATTCACAGACTGGCAGTATTGTTATAGGATCAGTCATAGTAGTAGTTGGTCTGGGGAAGTTGTGAAATGGGAGAAATAGTCCCAGCAGCGCTGAGGCAGTGGTGGTAGGGAGGGGTGAAAGGTGCTTCTAAGCATAGAAGCCTCTGGAAGATCTGACTACCAATTGAGAATCAATCTGTTGCTCCACTTAACAGCTCTCCCTAGACAGCTAAGCCATAGAGGGGTCTGGTGTTTGGGAGATGGGAGTGGGGCGGGACACTGGGGGTACATGCACAGGCCCCACCCACAGTGACATCACCAGGAGTTCCAGTGCAGAGACAGCAGGGGGAGTGCCTTGGGAAGGTGTGGTGAGGAGCCCTGGAGGGTGGGACTAGGAAAGGCTAGGGTGGGAACCAAGGTGGGTGTGAGATTGGAGGGGGGATGGGAAGGAGACCTGGGGCGTGAAAGGGTCAGGCCAGTTTTCCGACCCACCAGACTGCTCGGGACCCAGCCAGGCCAGTTTTCCAACAGGCTGGACTGCCCATGACTCAGTTATCCTGACTCCCTTCAGAGCCGGAGGCTTAATCCAAACTCTCCCATCCCACACAGTGGACAGCTGACACCAGCTTCAATGGTCAGGCCCACCCCCTGTGCCTGGGACAGCCCCACCCTTTACCTAACCCCTTGTCCAGGCTCACATCCTGAAACCCTGAGGCTACAGTCCAGAAGAATAAGAGACTAGGCCCTCCCTTATTCCCCCCCACCCCCAACCACCCAAAACCCTGAGCTTTTTCTTTTAAAAACCCCATTCTTGCTCCCCTTCATGACTGCACTCTGCCCAGTCTCAGCCCACCAAGAAGCACAGCACCAAATAAAGGCACTTGGATCCAATCATCCAGCTCCTCCCATCTCTGTCTCTCGTGCGTTTATAGCAGGGTGGAAGTGGGCCTTGGAGGGCAGGGGTGCGTACTAGTGGGGGTGGGTTTAGGGTGAACGTGGCTCTGGGTGGGTCAGGAGGAGGAGGTGGTGGCTCTTTAAAGTGGGGGTGAAACTAGAGGTGACAGTGGTGTTGAGGTTTGGGGATGGGGATGGGGACAGGAATGAGGCACTGAAGCTGGGCCCGCAGCACCCCTTCCCGCCCATTGTTGTTAAGCACATTTAGATAAGTGTTATGAGAGTATAGTTTCAAGCTGACACCTTCACGTCCCCTTCCAATCAAATTGCCACCCTAAACGCCTGCAGTCAGATCATGTGGAGCTGCCTCCAGAAACTAGAGGAGATTGACCAGCACAGTCCAATGGGCCAAGGAGAGACAGGGGGTGTAGTGGTTCGGGACACAGCACCTGGATTCACACTCATTTAGAAGTCTGAGGTTTGTTATCTATAAAATGGAAATGATCATGGGGCTCACTTCATAGAGTTAGTGTATTTAAAGTTCTTTTAAGAATACCCAAGGCACCCTGGCTGATGTAGCTCAGTGGGTTGAGTGCCGGCCTGTGAACCAAAGGGTCACTGGTTTAATTCTCAGTCTAGGGCACGTGCCTGGGTTGCAGGTACAGGGCAAGTGAGAGGTAAGCACACATTCGTGTTTCTCTCCCTCTCTTTCTCCCTCCCTTCCTGTTGGGAATCGCCCTGCCTGGTTTCAGAAACTGTAACCCCCTCCAAGGCTAAGGCTGAGGGAACAACCTTGGAACTGTAAACCAGCAAAGAGACAAGCTTATCTCCCTGGCAGGAGCACCGCTTCTGCTCCTTTTACTTCACCCTGCCTGGCCCCAGGTGCTTGGTCAATTAGCCAATGACGGGTAAGATTCCCCAATGGGGGAACGACCTAAGACAAGCACGATCACATGGGAGGCCCCCAAAGAAGGACTTTAGGGGCTACAGAAAAAGGGGGTGATGGACCCTTACCCCTCGGCTTTGACAAAGCCTGAGTGCTCATGGTCTGCGAGAAAATCTCCTAATCTCTTGGTTGCCTTAGTTCCCCTTGCTCCACCTAAGCCTGAAACAATGACAGGGCGGTGCAGCCCTGTACTAGAAAGGGCGGGTTCCCGGGTGATCAGGCCTAAGAAAGAATATGTAAAATCCTGTGAAACCTGCTTTGTTTAGAATGCTCTCAATCGAATGAGAAAGGTCCAAGGAGGAAGTAAGTTTGTTCCTTAAACTCTTTTACAGCTCTTTGACCCTGACTCAGAATAGGCCCTCAGAGTTCCTTGTTATTTGATCCATACTTCTGGGCAATAAATAATGAGCTTTACCTGAATTCTTATGCAAACGAACCCAATAAAAGCCTGTGGGGACAGGAGAACAGCTCGCTCTCCCTTAGGGGCTCTCACCCCTAGGGAGGGTGGCCAAGGCGCTCCCCACTAGAGGGAGTGGCCAAATTCTATCCCTACTTCCCCACAGAACTTGGTTGTTTCTGTGTGTTTTTCTCGTGGGTCGACGAGCAGTCCACAGAATTTCATGGTCATTGCCAGTCGGTGGCCACGACACCTTCCCCTCTCTAATTAGTTAGTTAGTTAGTTAGTTAGTTAGCTAGTTAGTTAATTAAAAAGACTATCCAGGGCATAGTAAGTACTCAGTGAGCATTAGCTGTCAGATGGTGTTACAGAGGAAGATGCCCTACAGCCTCTAGAAGAGGCCAAAGAAATGGCTTTCTCTAGTGGCAGGAAGTTGAAGAAGGAGTAACAGCTGGGTTCAGGGACTTGAACCCTAGCTGAAGAGCTGGATCTTGGGGAGCCAGTCACCTGCAGATTTTTAAGCTGGGGTGAGTTGTCGTCCATTTCCAGGGCAGAAAGCCTTGCTGGCGGCCGAGCGCGAGCATGGTTTGGGGAAGTTGCGGGACATTTTCAGTGGACATAGCAATGAACGGGCAAGGACTGGGACCAGGGCTGGTACTGGTGCCCTTGCAACAGAAGGGAGAGTCTTGAACCACAAAGGTCATCCTTCCACACATTCTGCCAGCGTCACAGGTGGGCACAGGTAACCATGTTCTTGGTGATTGCAGACAAAGAATTGAACTGAACACACAGAGTTTGTAGCAGAAAGGGAGAGAGCAGATTTATTAAGCGATACACTCCACAGAACACGAGAACAGCCCAACTCCGAGCAGAGATTGACCTCATGGGCTGGAGGGATTCTATTCTTATAGGGCAGATCCCTCCTGGCTAGTTTTGGGGGGAGGGTGCCACCACACCCTCTTACACCAGGACCTAGTACAGCTTATAAAAACTTGAACCCACATCCTAATTTATTTGACGTATAAATGGGAAGTATTTGTTGTCCGGCTTTAATATACACCACATTCCCTGGAAATGCAACTACTGTGTCAACTGAGGGAAGGCTGAACTTTGTGTTGTTCATAACTTTATTAAGAGAATTTTTTTTTACTATTTTGAAAAATTATGTCATCACAGAAACACACTTAAAGTATTGTAATCACTCATAAAGCAGCCCTGTATGTAGATGCAAGCATCTAACTGTAAGAGGGTGGAGCCAGGGGCTCCCAAAAGAAGGATTTGTAATGGGGTCAAGAACTCAGAGTGTCCAGGAAATATTAAAAATATGGGATGTCCTCACCCTCACGAGTCTAAACTGGGGGATGGGACACGTGGAGCAGGGCTATTGAGAATTGTTTTGCATATCAACAGTTTCGTAAATAACCTCAGGCATGGCCATTTAACGTATGGATAAGTTTTAACTGGTTTCATAGATATGTCAAATAGCTATGGCTGTGTTTTGAGCCAGGGACATGGGAGTGACTTCCACCCAGGGTGTAACTGGGAGGTAACTCCCTCTGGTTACAGAGCCTGTGTAAGAGCTTGGAGATGATTGCCTATACGTCATGGGGCCACACCTGCCTGAACTTACTATGGCAGTCCAGAAAAGCCAGAGAAATAGAGGAACGATGGCAGGTGTAGCCAATTGTGGGAGGAGTCGGAAACGGGACAGCAGGGGAAGATTGGCACTGGCATTTAAACCCAGGCGCAGTAGCCATGACAAGAAGAACCACGTGGCTTTGGGTCTGCCTTTGCCACGCAGCTTAGAAAGCCGGAAAGCAATATGTAGCAGCCATGCAGAGCTTTCTCTTAGCAGTTTGGAAGGATGCAGGACAGCTGCTGTGGGAAGGATAGGGGTGAAAGGACTCTTGCTGGTGGGCCAAGAGAAGGTGCTATGGATTAACCCCTAGAGATCCCAGTGACACAGCTGATGGTGCCGGGAACTGAGGGAGGCCTGCCAGCTGAGCATGGATTACTGGGAAGAGCCGGGGGTTACCCAAGCCACGGAATTCTATTTCTTTTCCTGAGATATGGTACCCCAGACTGGGCAGAGGGGGGAAGGAAGGACAGTGTGTGTTTGTGGCGGTTTTAAGGGACTTTCGGATTTTAATGAAGACATTAAGCCATTACTCTTAAGTCTGTATGACTTATGAATAAATAATTCCTTTTCAACAACCTCTGACATTGAGAGCTGTACAGGGGGACCCCAGGTGAAGCGGGTTCCATTTGGTAACATTGTGCAACCGCTTCTCTGGTGGCCAATTAGGGAAAATCATGGGAGACCACATGCTCAGTAGCTTTCAAGTAATACAACTACTTGTACATGCGCAGTAAAGCCCACCAAAACTAGTCAGGAAGGATCCACCCTGTAAGAATAGAGTCCCTCCAGCCCATGAGGTCAATCTCTGCTTGGAGTTGGCCTGCTCCCATGTTTGTTGCTATAAACTCTGGGTGTTCGGTTCAATTCTTTGTCCCGATCACCAAGAACCTGGTTTTCTGTGCCCACCTGTGACATAACTGCTTCACTTTGTCTTGCATTATACTTATACCTGAGGCCTGAAATACAGATAATTTTTAATGGGGAATGAATACTTACATAAAGCTATCTGTATAAATCTTAGTAAATTTTAAACCCAGCTTGTTACTCTAACCTGATTTTTCTCTCAAAGCTAGAGTTTACATTGTTAAAACTTTCTTTTCTAAGTATACTTTACCAGAATCCACAGGTTCAATTCCTGTGGAAACCTAAGAAACAACCCGACTTTGGAACCTGGCTAAGCTAACTAGCTGTCCAACTCCAGGACGCCGGCCATAAAGGCCCACATCGGGACACTGCCCGCACGCCCACAACCCTCCCCCGACCTCTTCGTTCCGCTTTCCCTCCCTCTGTCCTCATAAAAACCTCCGCTTCACTAAAATGTTAAATTATTACCGTGATTAGTATCTCCCTGCAAGTAGTCAAAGTTATGCATTCTGTAACAAATCAGAGTATCTAAGCACCCCAGTGCTTTAGTTCCGGTTGGGGTTGTAAACCACAGGTGTCCAGAGAAGGGAGGAATGCTCATGCAAATGGAAAGATAACATCCAGGAACAAAGGAGTGAACCTGTGCGGCCCGCTGCATGATTCTCCTTTCAGCCCTCACCCCTTACTCCCGCTTGCCTGTCCCAAGAGAAACTGCTCATCTGCACTCCCCCTGGGAACTCCTCCCTCCCCAGTTCTCATCAACTCCCGGTACCAGTCGCTGGCTTGAACAGAGATGTTAAGATGGTTTTTGAGGACAGGAGTTCCCCCCTCCCGCCACCATCTTCTTGAGATGCCAGCACTTGAATAAATCACTTTTGTTCTCACCAGCATCTGTCTCACAAGTTTGGCTTTCTTGTGATGTGCAGCCAAACTTGGATTTGGTTTCAATTGTATTCCAGATTTCTTTCCCTTTGTATTTCCAGTTTGGGCATGATGTTGATTTTTTTTTTTTTTTTTCAGTAAGTGCAGGTTAATTTTATTATCTCTGAATTCCATTTAAAGTAGCAATGGGGTGATACAAAATAGTTATTATGAAAAAAGAGGTCTGGGTCTGAGAATGCTGTGAACGCTGAGCTGGCCCACCTCCCACCTTGCTCAGTTGTAGGCCTTGAAGCCCAGAGAGAGCAAGAGGCCTTTGCACTTCACCCAACTTGTCAGGGGAGAGCCCAGCCCACCACAGTGAACACTGAGTGTAGTGGCTTTGCAGCCACCTCATTTTGGGACAGCATGTTTGCAGATCTGAGGGCCCAGGCCATTTCTCCTTGACACAAAGCCACCTGTTTAATGGAAAATGAAAAGTTTTATGTGTTGATTTGCCACTCATGCAAATGCAGGTCCGGCACACCAAGGAACATCAAGAAGGGCACTGTGCCTGGAACAGAAGCAGCTAGTGAGAAGCCTAAGCGATGAGGAGGAGAGGCTGATGTGTGGGTCTTGCAGGCCTGTGAGAGTCACATGGCCAACGATGGGGAGCTACAGAAGGGTTGGGAGAGAGGAGTGACCTGTTGTTCAAGGTCTATTTTTGATACCTAGAATGTGAATGACAAAAGGGCAGGGACAGCCCTGACCAGTGTGGCTCAGTTGGAAAGATTATGGGTTCGGTTCCCAGTCAGGACACATGTCAGGGTTGCAGTTTGGTGGCTGGTCTGGGCAAGTATGAGAGGCAACCTCTTAGTGTGTCTCCCTCACATGATGTTCCTCTCCATCTCTCTCCCCTTCCCCTCTCTCTAAAAATAAATACATAAAATCATTTTTTAAAATAAATAAAAAAGAGAGCAGGAACTTTGCTCACCCTAGAGAGCAGGAACCGGGCCCTTGATAACATTCAGTAAATACCTGAACACGCGAATGTGAAACTGGAAAAGACACTGGTGTTCGGGCTGCCTGTCACTACCAAACCCAATAAGCAGTGACAGCAATTGAATCTTTACGGGCACTTTATTCAGACGGCCAGTGATCTGAGAAGACGGTGAGTTCACACCCTAACAGACCATCTTGTCTTTGCTTTCCAGGCCAAGGTTTTTATAGCACAGAATAAACAGGACGCTGTAAGAGGGGTTTTGAGATTCAGGGAGGGTCAGGTAGAAGAAACTGCAGCATTCCTGTCCTGGGCGGTTAGCTGTTCCCAGGGGTGGGTGGTCGTTTGCCCCTCCCTGGAACACAATGGCCCGGATGCCTCCAGCTGTCCCCAGGCGGTAATCTTCTATCAGTGCCCCAGGACGTGGGCTGTTTTCCCAGGAGCCTGGATGGGTCTTATCTGTAGTTTCTGAAACAAAAGCTTGAACGTACACACTACTTGCTAGGCTTATAACTATTTACCTTAAACTGAAATTTCCCAGCTCTTAAGTCCCCTATCAAACGGACAAATGAATAAATTAATGAAAAGATGGGATGAGACCACGAATGAATAAATGAGACTGACTCCTTCAGGATCCTCCATCCCACACTTGTGTTTAAGACCCGCCCCGCCTCTCATCCTCCAGGCCGCTCCCACTTCAGCCGTTGGGCTGTGATACGCGCTGCCACCGCCAGAGGGCGCAGGGCGGCGGATTTTTGCCACACGGAGGACTTTGCGTGAGACACCGTGTGGGGCGGGGCCTGAGGCAAGGCGGTGCTCCGCTAGGCTGGCCCACCCGCTGGCGGAACGCAGCAGCGTGGCCGAGGCTGTGCAGGGAGGACCGGAGCGGTTTGGGCGACACACAGGGCAAAGATGGCGGCCGAGAGGCAGGAGGCGCTGAGGGAGTTCGTGGCCGTGACGGGCACCGAGGAAGACCGGGCTCGCTTCTTCCTCGAGTCGGCTGGCTGGGACCTGCAGGTAACGCCGCGAGGCGGGCTGCGTCGGGCAGGCTGGGGCTGCAGGGCGCGGGCGCCTGGCGCGTCGAGCCTGCGGCGGCCGAAGCGCACAGTCATCCCGCCGGGCCGCAGCCCGACGCAGGCCTCGGGCGCCTGTGTTCGCTTTCCATGCGTCGCCAGCTCAGCTTGGGCGTGGGAAAACGCGGTGCAGCCCGGGCCCCGACCTGCTCTGTCTGCCTTGCGTTTCCACTCTTCCTCGCCGGTTCGCTGGGCCCGCGAGACTTCGGGCGCTGCAACAACCCGCGTGGAGTGGGGGAGCTGGGGGCGTGGCGGCCTCGCAGAGCCTCGCAGAGGCTCGGACGGAGGCCGGGCTGCAGCGACCAGCCTCGGCGTGGAGCGGCGCCGGGACGCGGTGGTGGTGTATCTCCGGTTCCGTAGGCCAGCCGCGGGTGGCGGGAGAAGCCCGGCCGAGGGTTTGGCCCACGCCCCCTCCTGCCTGATTGCTGGGAGAACCATTCCTGGGCTGGCGACGCGCGGTTGGAGCCTAGTTATTTCTCTTAGTTAACCTTATGTGTAAAATGGTCTCCTGGAGATTATTGTCTTGTTCACTGGCACGTATTAACTGTTCATAAATACTTATTAAGACATTAAGATGAGCCAGACGAGGCAGGGAATTTCTGTAAACTGTTGCAGTGCCTGCCACACAATAGGTATTCAGTGATTGCAGAAAGAATTGCGTAGATGTTCCTGGCCAGCGTACGTCTTAGCGGATGATTAATGTGTTTGAGCACCTACCACGAGCCAGATGCTGTTCTGACTGCATTACGGGTGTCTTAAGTCATTTTGCAGCTGAGGTCTAGGGGAGTTACGTGCTCAGGCCTCGCTGCCTACCAGGTGAAGAGAGAATGTTAGAAGTCAGCGATGTCTGATTCCAAAGTCCAGGCTCTTACCCGCCATATGCCTGACACTTTGCGTATGGGGATCTGTTTAGCGCTGGCAACACTGAGGGAAAGTGGAGGCTCGCGGTATGGATGAGGACCTGGAAGCTCAGAGGGTGAGTGATCTGTCCAAGGCCACACAGCCAGTGAGTAGTGAGGCTGGGATTTGACCTGGGTCTGCCCACGTCATGGTTTAAATTGCCTCCCTAAAGAGATAAGTCATCACACCTCTGCAGTCACACAGTGTGAAGGAAGCCCTTGTTTGGGGTGGACATAGAAAATGCAGCTTCTGCCTGAAAGTGTTACAGTTGGTAGGTCATCAGTCCTGTCTCCTCACGCTGTAGGTGGGGAGCTGGCTTGTGTGTGACGTGACTTGCCCGACGGCCAGGACTTGAGTGTAGGCACCTCTCAGTGACAGACAGCCCAGTGCATGTCGCACGCCAGCAGTCCTTCTCCCGGTAGGCCTGTTAGGTCCTACAGAAGCTCACTGTTTCTAGCAGACTGGTTATGGCCCATAACAGAGTGCTGCCTGCTGTAAGGCTGGTGACCTTGAGGACAGGAGCCCTGTCTCTCTCATGTCTGTACACCTCAGGGATCCTATTTCTTCGTGCAATGTAAGTGATTAGTAAATGCGTATCCATTGAGTAGATAAGAGAAACGTACAATCACAAATAACCAAAAGACTGGCATATGCCTTGTGTATAGAGCTAAGACGTGGCTGTGCAGAAACACTAATGAATTCTCTCATCCATTGCGTAGGTTTGGTGTCCCCATCGCACGGGTTAGGAAACCAGAACTCAGAAAGAAGTAGTAGCAGTTCCTGACTCCCGACTATCTGATAAGGGTTGACAGTAAGGGCCTGAGCACACTGCCTGGGGTGGAACCTGGCTCTGCCCCTCCCCAGCTTCATGACCTTGGCCAGTTTTTCTTAATGTCTCTGTACTTCTATATCAACTACAACGTGAGAATGTAATAGTACTAATTACATAGGATTCTTTGAGGCTGAAACAAGTTCACCCATGTACGGCTACACTCAGTGTGGCCCATAAATAAATGCTCAATAAATGCACACTGCTTTTACTAGATCGCAGTTTCTAGTAAAATGAGAATGAGGAATGACTTCATCCCAGCCTTCTTTCTTGCTACTTTTCCCCCATAGTAGGCGGACTTTGTTTCACGCAGCGTGGAGACTAACAGTTGGTCTAATTTTCTGTGGCCTCCAGATACAGACCTACTTGTACAAGCGTGGGCCATATCTTGTGTCTTTGCTCATTTGTTCTCCCAGGAGGTTTGTGTGAGATGAAGGCCTGCTTAAGGATCCCAAGTTTCTGCCTCTCTGTTTCAGATCGCCCTAGCAAGCTTTTATGAGGATGGAGGGGACGACGACATTGTGACCATTTCACAGGCGACCCCCAGTTCAGTGTCCAGAGGCACAGCCCCCAGGTAAGAGCCAATTTCAGTTGTTCCTACGTGGGTGTGCTTCCAGCAGTGAGGAGGAGCTGTTTTCTAACTGGACAGAGGGTTCAGGCCTGGGAATATGGGCCAGTGGGTTTGAGTGAGAAAACTAGGCTGATTGGTCGGTACAGCTCCCTGTCGAGAAAGGAAATGTGGACAGCGTTCTCAGAAGCCAGGTTTGTGCTAACACCTGGAGAGAGGCATTGCGTGTGGAGCCAACCTTGCCCCGGTCCCACCCTGTTGCTTTCCCGTAGAGATGTGCACTGAGGTGGGGACGCATACGTCAGTGTATGGTCTAATCCTGGGGGATCCACACAACCCACTTTTAAGGTGTTGGAGGGCCTTTTATTTATAAAATGTGAGGAGTGACCTCTTCTCCATCTCTGTAGGTTTTCTGTAGAAACTAAAGGACTCCCAGGGGTGACATAGAGTAGATTAGACTTTAGAAAGTTGTGGGGCTTTTTCTTTGGTTTTTGTTTTGTTTTATTTTGACATTTTAAGATGTCTATTGCCCTATTAAGAAGTCTTAGAAAAAATAAACCAGTGTAACCCATCCTTTCCTAAATTGATTATGGAGACCTTATCTTACTAGGTGAACTGGTATTAACCTTGATAATCCTCTTTACCTCCCTGCCCCAGCTACCTTGGCTCCAAGGGTCTTTGATCTGCAGGGTAAAATAATGCTGGTCTTGCAGGACAAGCAAGGCCTCTTCCTGCAAGTGTCTGAGCTACAACTTCTCTCTGCGTTAGCTTGGTTTGCTTCTATTCTCTGGATATGTTTTTACCAGAAAAATTTATTTGGGTTTGAATTCAGCCCTGGAATATAGATAACAGTGTTTCTTCGCCAGTGCAGTTGTAAATTGTGTCTGGGAGCCTTAAATTACATTTCCTCCACATAAAGGAACATTAATCCCAGACCTCATTGCTTCTTTACCTTCTTTCCCTATCTCCCGTTTCCAGAGGAAAGAGGCTACTGGCCACTCGTCTTTTAATTGCTCATAGGCAGTAAGCTAAGGGATGCCCTTAACCCTGCAGAATCGCAGCTGATCTGAGAGATACAAACAAACTTTCAAATATTGTTACATGTATCAGGTGCGTAGGTTCAAGGGCATGACTAGCTGCCATAACAGTTAAGCTGTCAGTTTGATTGTATATAACCTGTGTTTTGTCAGGGTGTGTGATATTTGATAGTAAATTGTATCTGACAAATACCATCAACTCCCAAGTCAGTGTTGGTGTAGTTCTTTTTGGTTTTGTTTTCCCACGAACTTTGGAGTCAGTGTTGTGTTTTTGTGTGTGTGTGTTTTTGTTTTTTTGTTTTTTCACTTACCATTGAAAATGGCTGGAACAATGTATCGATTCAATAATCGAACAGATGTTGGAAACCCCAGCAAATGCTACTAGAACCCAGTGGTCAGAGTGATGGAGGCGAGTGTGGAAATGAAAGTGCTTTAGGAGAATGAAGATCGTGTGGAAGTTCGTCCAGAAGGTCCGGGTGCTGAGCGGGATGTTTCCGGTGGAGAAAGTGCAGATGAATTAGCATGAGCGGAGAGTGTGTTTTTGGAAAGGATACAGAATCAGAATGAAGGGAAAGTCCAATTAGAAGACAAATCAGAAAACAGCCACAGAATATGATGGGCCAGCTACTGTTAGTTTGGCCAAATGCAAAAAATGCCGAGACAGAACTTGAAACTTAGAACTGCTTTATCACAAATGATATTTTAGATCTAATTTTATTACATGCCAATAAATACATCAGTTCTATCTCAAACCTGTTTATCGAGAAGGAGATGCTAAATGAATAGACAGAACCGAATTGAACACATCTTCAGGCGTCTCATAGATAGCTGGTTTACGTTGGAGTGATCAGGTAGATAAATTAGGATTTACGGACTACAGATGGTAGTGGGGTTGAACTTTATAGACTTAATATCTTTACAGAGATTTAGGTTTATTCATAATAGTATTGGGTTTAGTGACAAACTTGCCTGCTTAGAACGCCTGAAAGTGGACAGATTAGCAGCTGTCAGAGACATTTTCTCAGCATTTGTAGAAAATTATAAAGTATGTCACTCTATGGGACAGGACATAACAGACAAAATGTTACCTGGATTTAGAGGCAGATGTGGGTTTAGATGTTAGATTCCATCCAAGCCCAGTAAACACGGTATAAAAATTTTTGCTATGGTCAGTTCAAAAGTATTTAACACAGGAAATCTTGAAATATATGCCAGTAAGCGACTCCAAGGTCCGTACATGACTAGTGATAAACCAGCAGGCGTAATCGAGAGACTCGCCGGGCCCGTTCACATGTCAGGAGGTGACACAGCAGAAAACTGGTTCGCTGATACAAATTCCATCTCCAGCTTGAAAAGGAAGCAACTTTCCTGTGTAGGTACTGTTTGTAAGAACAGACCCCAATCACCCCTGAGTTTGTGTCTCCTAAGAGGGGCCTTAGAAATCCAGCTTGCTTGCTTGCAGCGCAGATTGCACACCTGCGTCTCATACGCCAAAAGGGGAAAAAATGTAAATTTAGTTTTAAGCGTGCATTTCCAGGATGCCCAGAATTTAGATCCGCAAAAGCCCGATGTCGCGGAACATTACAACCCAACGACGTCGGGAGCTGACACTGTGGACCGAGTGACAGGCGCATGCGGTGTGGAACGTTGGCCTAGCACCAGGAACGCCAGGAGCCGGCGTGGGTTGTGTTCTCCGCAGTTTTGAGTGTCGCAGCAGTGAATCCTCACTAGTCGTCTGCTGAACAGCAGTGTGAAAATAGGAGCGGAGTGTCCCTTAGAAATCTCGAGATGCTAGTAAGTGTCGGAACAAGTGAAAAGGTGTTCAGAACTCTCTACAGGTGTGCGTAGCCTTCACCCCTGAAATTTCACCCCTGAAACTTCATCAATCTCAAACACGAATTGAAGGAAATTCTAACAAGGACATAGATACGGCTTCCCCGGCAAGCAGAAAAGGAAAAAATGTGTTTGGTACTGTAAACCCAGAATGCGCCCCTTACCACGGCAGCGCTGCCCGTGGTGTGCAGAGTGCGCCGGGAGTGCAGCAGTACCGTTCGCTGTGACCCACGAGTGTGTGCAGAGCCCGCTGCTGGAGAGTCTGTTAATTCACGTTACTCGTGAAGACAGGTTTTGGTTGTGGTTTTTAGCGATACCCATGTTTCCCTTATTTAATCTATTTTTTGTTTAATAACACCTAGATTGTAACTGAAAATAAATTTAAAAATCATCTATTCTATTATATAAGTATAATAAATGCAAATTTGCAGTGTTCTTAAATTTTTTTTCACATTTCAGCACATACTAGTAATGAATGTATCTCGGTCGTGTACACACGACCTACAGTGTAATTTTTTTGCTCCAACATCCGCAGGGTTAATGGCACATCAGGATGTCACTTCCTGTGATACGGTTACTAGAATAAGGGCTCTTCTTGCAGCTGCTGGTTTCTGGGGTGTGTCTCTCATAGCCACCCCAGGTTACTGTGGGGTGCTGGCATGTCAGAACTACAGAGCGGGAGAAGTCGGAACTTGGCCTGTGAAGTCAGTCCCATACTCACACTTCTCTAGTGATCAGTCCCAAAGTTGTATCAGGGGAGTGGGTTAGTAGAGCGCGGGCCTAGGAGCCTGACTGCCTAGGTTCGAATCCCAGCTCTGTCACTGGAGATGGTGACGTTGGGCAGGTGACTTAACATCTGTCTCGGTTTTCCTCACTTGTCACATGTTAGTAGCATCTACCAGATAGTTTAAATGAGTTAACACTTACAAAGCATTTTGAACACAGTAAGTGTTTGCTGCTACCGTTGTAATTTTATTGACATTAGCATCCCTTCTTGCCTTCCCCATTCTTCACGTTCCCTATCTCGTTTCACAAGTACGCATATTTAAAAATAGAAAAAACAAAAGAATCAAGGAAATGGGAGAGTTTAATGTTAAGACTGAACACTTGCAGGCCCTAAGGCCTTGCTTAAAATTCTGGGTGAGCCTCAGACTTGGCACTGAGGGAGAGGAAGGGCACGGTTTGTTGCATTGTTTTCCTTGTCCAGAAGGAAAACGCTGACTGCATTCCCAGAAGCCAAGCTTGTACCAGCGCCTCGAAGGAATTCTGTGCAGGGCCTGCTTCCTCCTTGCCCCCAGTCCTGTGTGACCTGACTGTCGCAGGACCCTCAGCCTGCCTCTGGACCTCCCCCTGCCCCACTCGTGTCTTCTCTGGTGTCTTTCTTGTCTTCACTGCTGCTGTGGACGTCAATTAGTAAGCGACTCCTCTGCCTCTAGAACAGAGGTTCTCGGTGTAGAGGCCCTGGTCCCTTTGGGGAAATCTGGAATGAATGTGAGACGGTTCACGAGTTACCTGGATGTTTGGGCAAAAACTTGTTCGTTGTATCTTTTCTGGAAAGGAAAAGCATAGCATTTAAGATTCTCAAAGGTCTGTGGGACAGAAACAAGGTTAGGCATTGCCACAAAGTCAGTAGTAACTGCCGTCATTTAGTGAAAGCACTTATCAAGTGCCAGGTGCTGGGTTAAGTCCTTACCTATGTGTTTCTTTAGTCCTCACTACAACCCGACAAGGCGAGTCCTGTTGTAACTCCCGTTTTACAGATGAAGACACTGAAGCTGGGCATCCCTCTGAGGTCTCACAGCTAATAAAACCAGGATTTAAATGCAGGTCTGTTTCTGCTTCCAGCATTCAGCCAGCACCGCCTGCCTCTTCTTGTGTGCGTGCAGGGTCCTCCAGAGTTCGCAGTGAACCCGGACGGCCCCAGCCTGATCTTCACCGCTTTTTCTCATTTCTTAAGTCTTCATTTTAGCCAGACCGATCACTTTGGTGTCTCAGTTGTGCCTTATTTTTGAGCCTCTCGCCCGACTAGGTCCCTCCAGACCTCAGTGCTTCTTTCTGTCCACCTTCCCATCCGCCGGCCGCATCGAGCGTGTTACCCCCACCCACGGGCAGCACGCCGTGGGCTCGTGCCTCCGCACTCCAGTCACAGCTGTTCTTCAGTCACCTCTTGAGCTCATGTCCTCCTCGAGTGGCTTGGGGACATCTCTGCTGTGTTGTCTTGAACTCCTCTCCTGCTGTTTACCTTCATTTTTCCTCCCTCAGTAAATCATAGGTTCCTGGAAGCAGGAGAGCCAGCATTTCAGGAACACTCACATCTGTAGTTCTGCCAGATATTCTTGCCTGCGTTCTCTGCTTACGTCAGCTGCGGTGGTGGTAGGTAGGGTGCTCGCCCTTCACAGGTCAGGATGCTGAGTCTTAGAGGGGCTGAGTAACGCACAGTTGCTGTTATGCCAGATTCAAACCCATGTGTGTCTAAATCCACAGCTGCTGCCTTCCTGTTCAGTGCCTCCCGCTCCTGTACCTAGCGGGGTCAACCAAAGTGTAGCAATTAGTTCCTGTTTTTCCTTCCAGCTAACCAAATCATACTTTTTGAATTGTCTGATTCTCTAAAACTACACTGTCCAATATGGTAGCCACTACCTCCATGGGTCTGTTTAAATTAATTAAAATTAAATATTTGCACTTAACCACATTTTAGAGGCTCGCTGGCCCCATGTAACTAATAGTTTCTGTATTGGCAATTCTCACCATAGAAACTGTGATCTGACAAAGAACTTTAGTTCCTCTTCAGGGTGCCAGGGTAGCCTGGGAGATAGTTTCGATGCTGAAAAGTTGAGATTTTTCAGACATTTTGCCAACTTGTGGAGTACATGGACAAAATATTCTGAAATCGGCAGTGTCCCCAAGACACCCTCACCGATACAGGAACTCTCAGCAGTGGTTCTCGAACCTGAGCACACCTCAGGGTTACTCGGAGGGAACCTTAAAAGCAGGTTGCTAGACATTCCCCCAGAGTTTCCGTCGAAGAGTCGTCCAAGGCGGGGCCTGAGGACTTGCATTTCTCACAGTTTCACAGGGAAGGCGGGCGCGCCAGTCCCGGGACGGCAGTCTGAGCACCACTGCCGGAGAGTGGTGCTTGAGACGCGCTGCCGTGTGCGTCAGCACCGCCCGTTCACAGAGAGCCGGGAGGTCGGTGCTGTGGTGGTCTCCGCTTCCACACGAGAAAACGAAGGCTTAGAAACTTCATCGGCATGCGCAAGATCCCAGGGTGGGCGGCTAAGTTGGGGTGGGACCCAGGTATGTGGACACCAGAGTCTGTCAGGTGCTACGCAGAGGCTGGGTGTGGGAACTTCAGGGGAAAGAATCACACCCATGGCCAGGGCGAGTGGTTTGCTCAAGGGTGCACATGGGTGTTTGAAGGTGTTTACGAACAGGGAGACAGGGTTTTTATTTTTTGAACCGTGTCGTACAGAGCATCGAGGAAGGTCCAGGAGGTTTCTCTCAGCTGCCTCAAGCAGGGAGTGTGTTTGCCTCATTGGCTGGTCTTCGTCCTCCCAGTCAAGTTGATGGAACCCCAAAGCCTGTCCAGTCCCCTCCTTGTCTCCTGAAATCAATCTTCAAGACAGAACCGGAGCTTTCTTCCTAGTAGACAACTCTTCCTCCTCCGTGTGGCCTCACAAAATCTGTGTTACCCTCCTGTCCTCCGTATCATAGGGAAGCTACTATTTTCTCCTAAGAAACAAAGAAAATGTTTTTATAAAAATGTGTGTCTTGTGATCCTTGAAAACTAAGATTTAAGAGACATCTAAACTGGAAAAAAGCGTCAGTGTGAACAGTGTCAGAGGTATTGACCCTTCTCACACCGATTATTAGTGTGCTCTCTACCACATGCCAGACCACTCTGCCTTGTTTCTAAACAGCGGTGAATACTTCTTGACTAAACTACAGCAGAAGCAGGCAGAGGCCTGTTTGCCCACATACTCGTTTCCTTTCTACATCTTGACCACCTGTCCTTCCTTCAGTGTGTTGTTCTTGGTGATCTCTGTGTGTGTGCCTGGGCCGCTTTCCTGTGGTGCCCTGTTGGTGCCCTTTCCCACAACCCTGCCACCCGTATCCCGTCACCCATACCCTGCATGGCAGTCTACCAGTTCTTCAGCCCTCAGTCCAAGTCTTGCATTCTTCTGGGAGCCTTTCCTGGTGCTCCCCTCCCCCCCCAGCGTGTGGCTCCCTGCTCCTGCGTCCGTGTGCTTCCCTCTGCCGTAGCCCTGGTGCAGTGCTCAGTGATGGCTTCCTGGCTGGGGTGCTGTGAGAGCTCTCAGTGGTGAGGACTGTGTGTTCACCTTTACACGCCTGCCGTCCAGGTGAGCGCCGAGCACAGGCGTTCCCTCAGCGTTTAAAAATTAAATGATGAAAAAAGCTATTCGTTAGTCAGTTTTTAAAATACTGGATTAGCCAAAAAGTTTGTTTGGCTCTTTCCGCGAGATGGCTCTAGCAGCGCTTAGTTGTCTTTAATGTCATTCAAAACAATTTTGTTAGATTGTGTTGTGACAGTTGTCCTCAACCCGCATTTAAAAAAAAAAACTTAGCAAAATTGTGAATTTTTGTATAGCCATTTTAATGCTGAAGGTAGAAGAAAATGCAAGCGTGGTCTGCGAAGTGTCGTGCTGGAGATTCCCCCGGGGGATGCTCCACAGTCGGGCAGACCAGGTGAAGGGTCAGCGATCACATCGAGACATCAACTGAGAACAATCAGTGTTATACTGCCCAAGAGATAGCCAACGTATTCAGAATATCCAAATCCATAAATTTATTGGTGAAAATGAAAAATGTATCTTTTATGGAAACAACTAAAGGGACTTTTTGGCCAACCCAGTAGTATAAACCTGCTTCTCATTCCCCCCTTTTCTAACTTACTCTCCGTCCTATGTGACCTTGAAGAAATAAATGCCCTGGTATTTTACATAAAAACTTAGAGTTTAACTTTCTTCCATGAAGATCCTCTTTCTGTCCCACCAAAAAAATCTAGCTCCAGAGCCCTCAACTCCCCGACAGCTGGCGGTGAGGATTGCCTTTCTGAACCCCCTGAGATCATCTTGCTCTTTTCTGTGTCCCCAGCGATAACAGGGTGACATCCTTCAAAGACCTCATTCATGACCAGGACGAGGACGAGGACGAGGAAGAGGGCCAGAGGTGAGTCTTTCATGGGGGAGCACGGTCCACATGAAGTCCTTGACAGTGTGTGAATCATGGTCATGTGTAAATCATGTGAAGGACAACTGTGTGTGGTTAGCGTTAACCATGGCTGCGGCGGACTAGTCACACGCAGTAGAACAGCCTCCCCTCCTCCCAGAGATAGCTTAGGAGTAAGCCCTGTCCCCTGTTACTGTACTTCGGTGTAGTCTGGGTTTGCTTTTTGTTTTTAATTATTAAATAATATGTATTGATTGAAGAATATTATAGGAAGGGAAACCAATAAGAAAGAAAAAATCATAATACTATAGTAATTAAGTATCATTATTTTTGATGCCTTTCTTTCTAGCATTATTTTTAATTAGAGAAGCAATGTATCACATAAACAGAATAGAAGGCTTATAAGTATATATTGCCTCACCATATACACACACTGTTTTTAACTTTTGGGAATGTTATAATGAAATTAGTGTTCATTGTAGAAAATACAGAATAGTATAATGAAAAATATAATATCCATCTTCCATTTGGTAACTGCATTAATATTTTGGCATATTTCTACTCAGTCTTGGTTGTGTGTATAAATATAATTTGTTTTATATTGTATTTTACATGGTGATGGTCAGATAATTTTGTTTTTTGCTTTTGTTCATTTACTGCTACATCTTAAACGCTTCTTCATGCCACTGAAATTCTTTATAAGTGTCTCCAGTGAGTATAATAATAATCCATCATATGGGATGTCCAGGGTTTAAATTGTTTCATTTTTTACCACTGTAAATGTCAGTTATGTGAACATCTCTGTTCATCTTTGACTACATTTCAGATTACTTTCTTGGAGTAGTTTCTAGAAATGAAAATAGCAGGTCAAGGGCATGAATATTTTCAAGGTACTTGATCACAGGTTCCTAGTTCGTAGGTCAAGGTTTGAAGGTCCCAAGCCTTGGAACTGTAGTAAAGACCTTATAGTTTACTGAGCAGAACTTCATTGCCCTGGAATGAGCAAGAATGAATTGTCTGCAGCCTCATTTCATGGGATTTGTTCCCGGTGGACTCTGCCTCAGTCTGTCAGACATTCCTAAGGAACATTGTATAATTTCCCATTATGGAAATGCAGTTACCTCATCATGGGCATTCTTTGGGAGGTGGGCTGAGGAATTATATGTGTTCTGTACTCTGATTTCATCCATATACACTTTACACTGCCTCAGAGTCTGCTCGGATCCACTCAAGGTCCAAAAGTAAATGTTAGTTTCAGGGTTTTGTGCTCCTTGAATGACAGGAGGTGTCCTTAGGTGTGTGAGGACCCAGCTCCTCCTCTCATCCGGTCGCATCTCTGGGCATTGGCCTTGGCCCCTCAGCATTGCAGACCTGAGACAATGCTGGCAGTGATCTTGTCTTGCATTCTCTCGGGAATGTCAGGAAAGAAAAGGCTGAGGCTGGTTTTTATAGGCTCTTAATTTCCCACCCAGAGACATGCTACTGACTTAGCTGTGAATACAAGTAAGAAAGACGCAGCTAGTCAGGCTGTGGGGCTCACGGTTTTCAGACCAGGCAAATCTCAGGTTTTGCTTGGCCCACTGCGAAGCCCAATGTGGGTGTCCTGAGGCTTGTTTCTGAGCAGCCCCGGCCTTTTCCAGTGCCCTCTCCTCCGTGCCCAGTGTGTGTCAGCAAGCACAGCAAGGCGAGGTGAGGCTTGGGTGAGCTCTCAGTGCTGTATCACACCTCCTCACATGTGCGCGTTACTCTGTGCTTGTTCTTTTGCATACATCTGCTGACTTCAACCTCACGGCCCTGACTTAAGGAGCAGGTAGGTAGGGCATGTGGTTCTTGCCTCCCATTTCAGAGACGAAGGAAGTGAGATACAGGGCAGTGCACTGGCTTGCCCAGGGTCACTCAGCAGCAGAACCAGCACTGGAACCTTGCTCCCTGCACTAACCATGCCACTGTCACCATTAACCCAGAGCTGCTAGTGGTAGCTGCTTCTGACTGTGATCATAATTGCTATGTCCTGGAGAGGTGCTGGCCCCCAGATGGATAATTGCCAGCTGGGACTCTCTGGAGCTGACGTGCTGTCATGCATGCCTGGAATGCCCATCCCTGATTTCTTCACCTGATAAACTCATCCTCAAGACTCAGTTCAGAAGACACCCTTTTTAGAAAGCCTTGACTGTCCCCCCTAGCTCAGTGTTCCCAGAGTACCCCTTAAACTGACCTCTGTTGCTGCTCACACTGCCTTGTGCCTGCCTGCCTCCTCACACATGTCCCCAACTAGACAGAAGTTCCTTAAAGATGGGCGCAGTACCCTCCACCTCAGTGTGCCCAGGACCTAGCCCACAGCCTCGCACGTTCGTGTTTTCCGAGTGAGCTTGGTATTAAGTGTGTATTTTCTGCACAGGTTTTATGCCGGAGGCTCCGAGAGAAGTGGACAGCAGATTGTTGGCCCTCCCAGGAAGAAAAGTCCCAATGAGCTGGTGGACGATCTGTTCAAAGGTGCCAAGGAACACGGAGCCGTGGCGGTGGAGCGGATGACCAGGAGCCCTGGGGAGACCAGTAAACCGAGAGTGAGCGTGGAGGGTCGTTGTGTCTGTCTGTAGGACGCGGGCTCCGGGGCTGGGGAAGGGCCCCTCGCCCCAGTGGTGACTGCGTTTTGTTCCAGTTTTGTCCGCTCACCCCCTCTCGCACACGGGAGAGCAGCACAGTCTCTCCCGCCCTTTGTATGAAACCGAGCTTCGGGGCAGCGTTTTCAGGCCTGTGGTCTGGACTGGGTTCTGCACATGTTTATGTGGCCTGTCCAGCTTGGCGTTGTGCTTTATTTTGTTTTAGTTGAATTAATGGCCACCTGTTTTGCATGAAATCTGGATGTCTGTTTCTTTGGGGAAATCAAAAATTCTTCAGTGTTATCCCCTACACAGATTTCTGCGCGGCCGTGACGAATTAGAGCTAGGAACAGCTGTTCCCTTTTGCTAAGCAGCATCCCCTCTTCCAGTTTTCCCCCTGACCCTAACCACGTAATGGCCAGGCATGTAGCTGGTCCTGCACCTCTGCCTTTGATACCCCAAAAACTGTCTCTAGTAGTTAACAAGCTTTCACTGTATCATTGTATGTGAGTAACCTCACCACCATTGACCCACTCCTCAAATATTTAAGAATTTGTCTTTGTAGCCATTTGCAGGGGGTGGCTACCGCCTTGGGGCAGCCCCAGAGGAAGAGTCTGCCTACGTGGCAGGAGAAAGGAGGCGGCATTCTGGTCAAGATGTGAGTGTACCATCTACCTGCCTTAGGGGGGAAGCTTGTGGGCTGTTCTGCCACTTTCAGAAGGGGTTGGGCATGTCTGTGCGTGCACTGGCAGCCTCTGGAAGGGGAGAGACAGTGCCCTTGCTGTGGTCCGTGAACAGAGAGGCTGACCTGAGAGTCACGGGTAGCTCTCATCTGGTTGGGCAGAGGAGGTGGACAAATAAAGGAGTTTACTAGCACTGGACAGTGTGTCCAGGGTTCTCTGGTGGGACAAGCACAGCTAAAGGATTCGGTCTTCAGACCACCCGAAGAGGCCTGAAATGCAACTTTTAAAAAATGTTTCTTGCTCTTATTATCTGGTCCTCCTGTCGCTATGCATAAGGGTCCCCCCTCCAATAAGAACAATCACACTCTATAAACAATTTCAAGATTGTTTTAATGTCATATTAATGCCGTAAGCTTTTTCATGTAGCCTTGTGACCAGTAGCTTCCATCATGTATTTGTTTTTAATCATTTTGGGTTTTATTCCAAAATAAAGTCAAGGAAGAAAAAATTAGAAAAAAATATATCCATCTGAGGGAGCAGCTGCTAATACGTTAGCTTTTAGCTTTCTAGACCCTTTTCTGTGAATATGGCAGATATTGTAAATGGCTGCAAAATGACCTGTGAGTGGTTTGGTTTAGCTGTGTGCCAAGCAGACTGGAGGCCCTACTGATGAGGAAGCCACAGCTTTCACGGAGTCACCTGTTCAGAGACACTGAGTTGGCAGTTGGCAAAGTGGAGGTATAGACCCAGGTCTGCTCTCATCAGAGCCCATTCTCTCAGCCGGCTTCATACTGCCTTCTTATTTTAGGTTAATGCTTGGTTGGCTGGTTGGTTGGTTGATCGGTCGGTCGATGGATTTCCTCACACATGAGTTTTTACTTGTTCAGTGATGGCACAGTAAAACAGGAAAACCTGACTTGCAGGTTCACAAGGGTGTGCTTGCCAGGTTCCAGACAGTGTGGACTGCTTGCCTCCTGTTGCCACAGGTACATGTAGTGTTGAAACTCTGGAAGAGTGGATTCAGCCTGGACAATGGCGAACTCAGAAGCTACCAAGACCCATCTAACGCCCAGTTTCTGGAGTCTATCCGCAGAGGGTGAGCAGGAAAGCTCTCCCCCGGGTTCCATGTCAGTGAGTGGGAAGAAGAGTCTGGTCCGAATGTTTGCTCTTTAAGAAGTAAGCGCTTGCAAGCAGACTTAGCATGGCTGAGGTGCAGATTCGCAGTTCTCTGCTGGGCCTTTGAGCGGTCAGGAGACATGGGGAGGCAGACAGGTGGTCACTAGAGCAGCCAGCTTTCTGAGGAGGCCCAGCACTTTTCACAGTTGGAACTGAGAAGTGCATTCGTACAGCGAGCACTCTCATTCCCATTCTGCTCTTTGTGGGTCCCAGCGTTGCCTTTTCTCCCGCAGGGAGGTGCCGGCAGAGCTGCGGAGGTTAGCGCACGGTGGGCAGGTGAACTTGGACATGGAGGACCATCGAGATGAGGACTTTGTGAAGCCCAAGGGAGTCTTCAAAGCCTTCACTGGCGAGGGCCAGAAGCTGGGCAGGTAAGGAGCGGCGCGGGTGAGAGCGGGACTGCCCGTCAGGCTCAGCACACTGTGTGTGTTCCTCACTTCGTCTGAGTCTTTACAGAGTGCTCCAGACTCTGTAGTCTCAGTTTGCTCAACTGTAAAATGGGGCTACTGAGAGTCCTCAGCCTCCTCGATTATCGTAGCAAGGAGGACGAACGTACAGCACCGCCCTGCAGTGTGCAGTCAGTGTAAGCAGCAAGGGTGACACTGTGCTGCTTTGACTCAGTGATTTAGGGTGTTCATGGCAGGGGTTACCTCGACGGCTTAAGGCCGAGACAGATGCCCATATTCAGGTCACTCAGACTCTCCCTACCAGAAAGCTCTGCAGCGGCATTGGTCAGGATCCAAAGAAGCTCAAGGACGTTGTTGCCCAGTGCAGGCTGCCAGTCCACCATTATGGTAGCTCGCTCTTCTGTGGCTCTGTGACATTCACTATGTCATTTCCTGTGACTTTTTCTGTCTTTTTTCCTTTGCCATGACTTCCATCTTGTATTCAAACCCCTGATGGTATCTGATTAGTTAATAGTCACTGTTACCTCTGATAGAATTCTATTTGGACCCTTGACCTACCCGTAGACAGGCTGCCTTCTTTCAGGGGCCCACTCATTTTTGGGCCATGGTCATGGGGTCACTTGACCAGTACTGTTCAGAGGAACTGAGTGCACATGAGAGGCACTCAGCATAGTCCCTATTTTATGAAGGGAAAGCTGAGACTCTTGGACTTCAAGGTTTACCCGTGGGTACATGACTGGTAAGTGGTGGAGCCAGGACTGCAACCCAGAACTTCTTGATGTTCGATCACCAAACAACAGTGACCGCGGAACACTGCAGATGGCTTGTCGACACATGAGAAATGAATATACACAGAAACAGGCAATGTTCTGTGGAGAAGCAGGGACAGAATGGCCACCCTCTCTAGTGGAGGGCGCGCATTCTCCTGTCCCAGCAGGCCTTTTATTGGGTTCGTTTGTACAAGAATTCAGGTAAAGCTCATTACTCATTGCAGGGAAGTAAGGATCAAATAACAAGGAACACTGAGGGCTTGCTTTGAGTCAGCGTCAAAGAGCTGTAAAACTTTGAGGAACAAACTTACTTCCTCCTTGGACCCTTCTCATTCAATTGAGAGCATTCTAAACAAAGCAGGTTTCATAGGATTTTACATATTCTTTCTTAGGCCTGATCGCCTGGGGAGCCCGCCCTTTCCAGCACAGGGCTGCAGCACCCTGTCATTGTTTCAGGCTTAGGTGGAGCAAGGGGAACTAAGGCAGCCAAGAGATTAGGAGATTTTCTCGCAGACCATGAGCACTCGGGCTTTGTCAAAGCTGGGGGGTGAGGGTCCATCATCCCCTTTTTGCCGTAGCCCCCAAAGTCCTTCCTTGGGGGCCTCCCACATGATCGTGCCTGTCTTAGGTCGTTCCCCCCCTTGGGGAATCTTACCCATCATTGGCTAACCGACCAAGCACCTGGGGCCAGGCAGGGTGAAGTAAAAGGAGCAGAAGCGGCGCTCCTGCCAGGGAGATAAGCTTGTCTCTTTGCTGACTTACTGTTCCAAGGTTGTTCCCTCAGCCTCAGCCTCAGCCTTAGCCTAGGCGGGAGTTACAGCTTCTGATACCAGGCAGGGCGGTTCCCAACACCTTCTGATTGGCATTCCTTCCCATACTCCTGCATAACAGGATATCCTCTCTGGCCTAGATCTGGCAACTCTTGAACTAGCTTCTGTCCTTGCACATCTCACCCACATCTGCAGGGGTCCCGGTGTGGCCTCTCAGTAACTGTGGTCTTGAGCTGCTGGCTGCCCCTCTCCTACAATCCCCTACCTCCCTGTCGGCCATTCATCCCTCAGCAGGAGCAAGGGTTGCATCTCAGGACATTAGAGACCATTAGATTGTAATTTACCAGAACCAACGTAGTTAAGTTCACCTTGTCTCATCCTTTCACCTACCACATTGGGGTCCCTGCGTTAGTCCAGGACAGCCGTGCTCAGGGTGATCCACCTATACCTTCCCTCTCGGCTGTAGTAAGCTTTGAGAGCACCGATAATTTTTTCTTGTATTATTAAAATGAAATATGTTGATTTTTCTTTAAAAAAAATAGAAAACTCAGGTAAAGAATAGAAACTGTTTCTAAATCTAACTCCCAGTTATATCCAGTTAGTATCTGGGAAGTACCCTTCTAGTTTCCTATGTATGGTGTATGTTCAAACACGTTGTTTTATCACCTGCTGTTTTGCCTAATCCGTATAGTATGGCTCTCACTCCATATCAGTGGATGTATTTCTGTAATATTGTTTCTAGTACTAATATGTTTCTATCTGTGTGTGTGTTATAATTGAAGCAGTCCCTACTGTTAAACATTTAGGCAGCTGCCAGTATTGTGAACAATATTGCAATGAATATCTTTAAATCTTTACATACCAATTAATCTTGAGCTAGAAGTGAGTGAAATTACTAGCTCCAATGGTCTTCACATTTTTAAGATATAAAACTGACGTCCAAAAAGGTTTTCCGTGTTTTACCCACCAGCAGTTACAAGGGAAGGCTCGGAATCAAGAACACTCTGCAGTTGGCGTTTGTTTGGTGTTGTAATACTTACGGAAACGCTTTTACTCCGGGAAGGTCCAACTGTATTGTGTGTGCAAGACTCCGCATCTCCAAAAGTGGAAATAGTTTTAGGTAGTCTATTTTAGCAGGAAGGGAATACATACTTTATTATGTTCGTGTGGACGGTGAACCGACGAGTTGAGGCAGCTCAGTAATCAGGCGTGGTGTTTGTCAACTAAGTGTTCATAGCCAGTTCCACTTCATTTTATTTCAGTTTTGGCTTTTTAAAAAAGTTTTATATAGCTAAGCGAGATGCTGTTGTAGCTTTTTAATCTAAACCAGATGGGCAGGTTTCTTTTGTTGTTGTTTTTGTTTTTCCCATAAATTTTACTACTGTTTTCTTTCTTTTATTTTGTATTTTTATTTTTTTGGTAGAGGGTTTAAATTTTATTTAGGAGCAGGGAAGGGAAGGAGAAAGAGAGAGAGAAGCATCAATGTGCAAGAGAAACATCCATTGGTTGCTTCTCACACCCCCCCAACTGGGGACTTGGTGCGCAGCCCAGGCAGGTGTCTTGACAGGAAATCGAAGCAGCAGACTTGCGGTTCGCAGGCGGGCGCTCAATTCCTGAGCTTCGTCAGCCAGGGCCTTACTCTGTCTTCCATTGTCTTCTTGTCAACTAAAATGATCAGGAGCCAACAGCTACAGAAAAATTTCTCAGGTTTGCCTCAAAAATGAGTCAGTCCTGGGTTTTTTTCTTCCAGTTATCTGAAAAAACACTTTGAAGTGAATGAATAAATTGTTCTCAGTTGAAAAAATTATTTCTGTTCCATTACATTTTGTTGTTGGTCTAGCTGTTGCAGTGATCTGCACAGGAACTAATTCGGAAGTTGGGAAAAGAGCGGTATGTACTTAAGTAGCGAACGCCAAGAGTGCACTTGGTTGGGGGCAGTCGTTACTGTGCGGGATGAGTTTTCCTGCTTGCCGTGCTTTCTGAGGGGTCGTTTTTTAAAAGGGCCTCAGGACCTAAAGTAGTGGAAACACAGCACCTTAGTGTCCACTGTGTTCCCGCTGTAAAGGGAGTGAGCAGTCAGGGGGTTCAGGGTCCCGGTCTGAGCGAGACCCGATTTCCCTGTGGCTCATTGTGTGATATTTCAGGGAGATGGGAAAGCAGCTCCTCTTTGTGTAGATTCCTGACCTGATCTGATCTGGCCATTCCTGCCCTGAGTGAAGTGCCCTCACCGCTGCACATGACCCAGCCACTGCTGGAGAGGGGCAGCTCAGGAGAAAGCAGTTGTCAGGCGCCAGACAGACTGGGCTTCCCTTGAGCAGATGCCCATGGCTGTCCTATCCAGCGATGAGAGCAGTTTGGAACTAATGCCCTTTGAGTGTCTTGCTCCAAATGAGAATCACAAGGTCTGGTATTGACATTTCTCCACCCCCTACCCTCCTTTAGGGAAGCATAGAATGGGAGTGCCTCTCAGATGACCTTCCATTTACAGCCCGAGCATAGACAGTATCATCTCTGAGTGATTTGGGTCCAGAATTTGGGCCAGTGTAAGTGGAACAAGACCTTGAAGATAGTAATCAGCTATTTAGCTGTTAGCTAAACACTACACTAAGCATTCCATATGTGTTACAGCCTTTAATCTTGTTGTGATCCCCCTTTTATAAATAAGGATGCGGAGGCTTATTTTATTTTCTATTGAATTTATTGGGGTGACACTGGTTAGCAAAATTACACAGGTTTCAGGTGCACAATTCTAGAACCCAGCGTCTGTACACTGTATTGTGTGTTCACCACCCCAAGCCGAGTCTCCATCCATCACCGGTTATCCCCTCATACACTTCTCCAGCTCCCCCAACCCCACTCCCCTTGGCAGTCACCACACTGTTGTCTGTGTCCATGAGTTTTTCTCTCTTCTCTTTTGCTCATTCCCCCACACCCTGTAACCCCCCACAGCTGTCTGCCTGCCCTCTATCTGGGAGTCAAGTCATGTCCAAGGCCACACTGCTGGCCAGTGCAGAGCTGGGTTCCCACCCATCTCTGCCCTTATCCTCCACACTGCATTTTATACTGGGTGCTCTTGCGTAGCCACAAAGACTTCTATTTGTGCTCTAATATATTCTGGGTATGGTGTGTTATTATTAGCTATTATCTTAACTACGGGAGATTTTATTTAACTTCCATTTTATTGACGGGGAAACTTCATCTTTGGGTAACGTTCCTGAAATCAAATCTAGGTCTGCCTGACTCCCAGACCTGGCAGGAGAGCATGGCAGATATTAAGAGCCCAGGACCTAGACGTAGATAGCTCAAATTGTATCCTGGCTTCACCTTAAACAAGCATTAGGATCTTGGGCAAGTTGCTTAATCCCACTGTGCCTCGGTTTCCTCATCTGCAAAGTGGAAGTGATGAACCCCTATTGTAAGGATTAAGCGAACTAATACATGTAAAGTACTCAGCACAGGGTTTAGCTTGGTGATGGGTGCTTCATAAATGTATGCTATGTTCATTACACCTCCCTAAGCCACCTTATTTTCAGAAAGTGTAAGAGAAATAGTCAGAAGCAGCCAGCCAAGTTCACGTGTCAGGCTTTCCTTGACTTTCAGATGATGAGCATGTACTCTCTGCAAGAGGCTGTGCTGGACAGAAAGCCAAAAACATCAGTTGCCTCCTTGTATGGAGGACTTCCTACGTGTCCTGTGTTGGGCCCTCGGCGTACATTATCTTTTCTAGTCCTCACAGCAGCAGGTCAGCTCCCTGCGCTACACTGGAGAAACTGAGGCCCTGCTGAGTGCCCAGTTCGAGGCCACGCCTCTTGTCTAGTTAGTGACAGAGCTGGGACTGGGTGGCGGGTTTCGTGCTGTTTCTCCAGTGTCACACCGACTCCCGAATGACAATGGCTGCCGTTTAGTAGACTCAAGTTCTCTGCAAGAGGTCAACAAGTATAACACGAAGAAAGGACGGGGCGGTAGAATAAGTTTGCCTTAAATGCACAATCTCTTGAGACCTTTAATATGCTAGTGGCCTGTGATGCTGTTGGTGTAATATCTGGCATTTCCAGAGCCTTCCTGGAAATATCTCAAGGGACTAGGACCCCAGGGAACACACTTGGGAAGCACTTTCAGTTGAATTTGCTAAGAGTGCCCTTTTTAAGTGTAAAGATCAGAGGGAAGGAAGAGGTCCAGGAGCCAGTCTGGTTAGAGGCTCTCATTTCGTGGCCTGTCTTCCGCAGAGGCCGAGGCCGGGGCCTCTGCTGAGAGGGGCTGAGAGTGAGGCGTGCGGTGGTTTGCAGGAGGGGGCAAAGGCTCCAAGTGCTGGTGGAGAGTCGGGAGTTCTGGGCGCATTTTGTGGTCGTCAGCCACCCTAAGTGCTGTATGTGCACTTAGGGTTCCTCCCCTTTAATCCCCTCAAAAACTGGGCAAGGCAGGTAGCCTCAGCCCTTAACTAAAGATTCTTGGTACTACTGTTATTGAAACTAAGGGAGTTTGAGTAACTTGCTCAACAGCACATAGCTAGCTGTTGGGTGAGTTCTGGCTCTGGCCCCATCTGCTTGTGAGATCTGAGCTCTAAACACTGCAGCCGACTCCATGACTTGTCCATATTGTATAATTAATTCCTGCGGCCTTCAGGAAATCTTGCCCCCTCCCTCTTAGTTGACACATGAGTATGAAATACACAATGTGAATGAGGTCGCAGTAGGGAACACAGGCCTGAAAATTTCGTCGCAGGGAAAGAGTGGACTCATCCTGTCAGCTGCTGCCAGGCCTCGTCAGGCCTGCCTCCACTGCAGACTTTGAATTCCTCTCTCCCCGTTCTGCCCTCAGCCTCTCATCGAGGCTAAAACTTCTCCTGGTCTGTTGGGCCCTCCAGCTTCGAGTCCCGGTCTCCCACCCTCAGCTGTCACGCATACTGCTTTCCTCCCTCCTTTAAGCCCTTATTCAGGTGAGGATACCAAGGAAGAGGAGGTTGAATAATTTGCCCAAGGTCACCAGAAGTGAGGGGGAGCTAGCAGTAACCCAGAGTTTGGGGTGAATTCCGCTGAGCCTGTAAGTTCCATGAGGGCAGGCATTCTGTCTTGTCACTGTTTCAGCAACACCAAACCCAGTGCCAGATGTAGCAAATGCTTACTAAAATTCTGAGATAGGACCTCCCCCCTGCTAGGGGCTTTGTTTCTGTTCGTGTCCTGACATGATCCTCTCTCCTCAGCACGGCACCCCAGGTGTTGCATACCAGCTCTCCAGCTCAACAAGCCGAAAACGAAGCCAAAGCCAGCTCTTCCATCTCAATCGATGAGTCACAGCCTACCACAAACATCCAAATACGGCTTGCTGACGGTGGGAGGCTGGTGCAGAAATTTAATCACAGCCACAGGTACTTTATGTTGTCTGGCCCAGCTAATTCTAGAAGGGTCCCAGGGGCTCCCACAAATGAGGGCAGGGGGTGCTGTTCTTCCTTCCAACACCAGCAGGCACTCTGTGTTTGCCACAGAAGAAGCAATGGGATAGGAAAGCTTGCAAGTCTGAAGCCTTTGGTCCCTGCTTCCATTAAATGTTGCTTGATTGCTCACTTCCTTCCTGTGGGTCTCATTCCTCATCTGTAAAATTAGAGGATTAGATTCCTCAGGGATTTTTCAGCCACCAGACTCTTTGTTCAAAGGAAATCTTGTGCTAAAGTCCAAGTGTAGAACATAAAATTTGAATAGCTGTGGTTGATAGAGGGGAGAGGAGACAGCACCAGCATCCCACTCACAGCTTTCTCCACCCCCTTCCCACAAGGGGCCTCCAGAAATCACCGGGCTATTAAGGTCTCTTACAGATCTGGCATTTGAGAATTCTAGAGTACCTTCTCTACTATGTCAGATGGGGTGGCCTGGATCAGAGCAAACTGTGCCTCCCCCATTTTAAAGATGGAGAAACTGAGACATGGAGTGATGAAGCAATTAGCAGGGATGGAATGTTACTAGTAAAGATATTAGGCAGTTCCGTTTTCTAGAACAGCAGTGTCTGAATTTCATCAGTTATGGGCCAGGTACACCAGAACCCATATGTGGGGCTCAGTGAGTGGCTTGACTATCCTTGAGCGCTGGCGAGGTTCGCGTGTCAGCTAAGCTGAGAAACAAGCCCCTGGAGCACGTGGGGCTCTGTTCAGACATTTCTTGTTCAGTAGGAACCACTTACTGCACTTCAGTGCTTGCGGCTAAAGGAATTAATCCATCCCACTGCTCTGAGTTCTTTGGCTCGGTTTCACTTCACTCATTAACTCCAGCCTTTTAGCGTAAGTGCTGCTCTCTCCGCAGGGTGGACAGCCCATCCCAAATGCTTACCAGCTGGTGGGCGAGAGAACTCTGTTTGCCGACAGTCTCAGACTCTCGTCATGGAGGTCTGGGCCCTTAGGTGTGGCAGTTGTGGACTGCATAAATTTTAAGGGTTGGGGGCAGAAAGAAACGCCTGTTTAAGCGCTCTAGGGGAGAAGGCTCTCTGTTTCAGATGACTCCGCTGTCATGGGCGCCAGGTTGAGGATGCGAGCAGTGTCTGGAGGAGGGATTCCTGGCACCTAGGGGTTGCTGACCTTCAGTAATGATTCTCACTAATAGTTTTAGTGATTTACAAAAGAGACATATTTGCTACCCTTGTGGAATTCATTGTGGTCTACAGGAGGAGACAGACATTAATCATATCCCAGAATTGTTTGATTACAGACTTTATCAGTACCATGGAAGCAGGGCCAGAGGATGGAGACAGGAGCTTGCAGGGAAGGCTGCCCTGAGCATGCAGCGTTGAAGCTGAGGCCTGAGACTTGATTCGGATGACAGGGAAAGGATCAGACAGAGGAGCCTCTGGAAAGAGGGACTCAGACATAGCAGGGAGCGTGGTGTGATGGAGAACAATGGGAAGGATAATGGTATAAAATTAGGCCTTAGGACCACGGTGAGGAGGTTGGTGTTTCTTGTAAATAAACTGGGGCCACCCTGAAGGGTTATAGGTAGGGGAGTGGCCTGATCTGGTGTGCTGCTTTTTTTTTTTTTTTTTTTTTTTTTTTTTTAAGAGAGAGAAGGGGGAAGGAAGGGAGAGAGGGAGAGAAACGTCAGTGTGTGGTTGTTTCTCATTCTCCCCGCAACCAGGGGCCTGGCCTGCAACCCAGGCATATGCCCTGACTGGGAATCAAACTGGCGACCTTTTGGTTCACATTCCAGCGCTCAATACACTGAGCCACACCAGCCAAGGCCAGTGTGCTTTCAAAGGAGAGTTTCAGCCACTCTGGAGGACAGGGCCGGGGCAGGGGGACAGAGGGGAGACAGGAGTACTGCCTTCCACAGGGTGGGGTTGGCGGGCTGCAGAGAAGGGCGCTGTCACCCACCTCCCCCCTCACCCCTGCTCCACCAGGATCAGCGACATCCGGCTCTTCATCGTGGATGCCCGGCCAGCCATGGCTGCCACCAGCTTTGTCCTCATGACCACCTTCCCGAACAAAGAGCTGGCTGATGAAAACCAGACCCTTAAGGAAGCCAACCTGCTCAACGCCGTCATCGTGCAGCGGCTAACATAGCCGTCCCGCCCTGCCAGGCGGCCTCGCCTCCCTCCCACGTTTCCCACGGCCAGCGGCCCTGTGGGGACCGCCCCTCCGGCCCGTTCTCGAACACCCAGCAGTCCAGTGCCACATCTCCTCTGTAGCTCTGGGTTCTTAGATCTCAGTTGGACATTTGTTTTCTCCTTAGTTGCATTTCTTGGGTTTTTGTGACGATCAATGGACTTTAAAGAAAAAAATAAAAACCACCAAAAAAATGGAAGGAATATCACCAGCATGTTATACGAAACCTCTCCTCTCCCACTGAAGTTGGCTTTGATTCCTTTAAGATCATTTACCTCCAGGGAGTGCATAAAAATTGCTTATGGCACACAATAGCTGTCCACGCTGTGTGTCCACCTGCCACCCCCATGATGACCAGTGGAGGGTTTCCCCCTTATAAGGAAGGAAATGGGGGACTCATGGAAAGAGGCTTTGCGGCCACTTACTCCCATAGGAATAGACTCTGCCCAGGGGAGACAGGCAGCAGTCAGAGTCCCCTGAAGTGTGCAGTCAGAGTTAGATGCACATGGTCCCTTCAGATCAAAATAAATACTCCCCTGGGCTCCTGTCACCCAAACCTGGGAAATTCGATTTTCCAGGCCTGAGCCACTTGAGACTCTTAACGACACCTGCCAGCCACAGCCCTTTCCTCCCTCATCACCTGGTGATTCCAGCTGTTCGGTCATTGCTTTACTCACGTGCAGAAATGTGTACCTAGGGAGAAAGTGTGGTAGCTTTTCATTGGGGAACAGCTCGTGCCAACCTGAATGAGTTCAGAGTTACGGTATCTTGGTGAGAATCAAGATACCACTGAGCTATTCGATAACATGCGTGACAGATGCTGAGAGGGGGTGGTTCCTGTGCTACCCGCACTTTTTACTGTGTTAGCATTTGCAGGAGGCCTGGACTGAGTGAATTTTGACAGAGTGAGGTCTGTGCCTGGCTTTGGTGTGCGGGCTCTGCCTCAGTTGTCCTCTGCCCTGCCGAGTTCAGACTTGCAGCAATTTGGGCAGTACAGTATAGACCTCCCCATAAATAAGTGTGCTTTTTTTTTTTCTGTGCAAGTTTGGGAGAGGAGGATCACTGGGGTCTTGGAAGCCTTTCCACCTCCCTGTTAAGTGAACCACAGACTTAGAATCAACACTGACTCAGTCTCCTGGTTTTGAATCATAACGTGCCTCAGTCCTCTTTCCAAGCAGTCCTCGCCAGTCACTCCACTTCCCATCTTGCAACAAGCCAAGAACCAACACTACTTATACTCAGAGTTGGGGAACTCCTTGGATTTCAACCAAGACCCATCCTGAGAAAGGGACCCAGCTTGGTGCTTCTGATCCCAAACGCAGGGGCCTGCCATGGCTGCAGCATCTGCCACAAGAGTGTCCTCCAGCAGGTGGCAGCAACTGTGGGAAACAATGCAGGTCTGGAAAAGCTGTAAATTATTGTCACCTTGACCATTAAAAACCAGAATAAGGACAATGGAGTTTGATACTTTCTAATGGATTGGCTTTGAAGAAGTTATGTAATCACAGCCGCCGTTGTAAGTACTCAAGTGCCTCACAATGGTCCCATTTCACAGTGCAAAACCTAAAGCCCAGCTCGCACAGCTGGTTAAGTGGTAAGGTGTGCCTGCTTCCAAAGCTCATGCTGTTAACTGCCATGCCCCATGTACTTACATTCCATTCCTAGCCTTAGCCTTGCACGCATACACTCACCCCCTTCCACCCCACTTCAAGGTCGCTCCCTAAGTTATTAGTGCACACCAGAATAGATCACAAAAACGCCACTTAAAACCTGCACATGTAGAAAATCACAAAAGCCTGTTGGGGTTCCACCACCCACAATTCAGACCAGCTAGGTGAGACTGGCCCAAGGTCAAGGGCTTGTCTGCCATGGAGCCAGAAGTCACACTGGCACTGCATTCAGTCTGGCTGAGGATGTTTTCAGCCCTGGTTCTCTGGATAGTCCAGAGAGAGGGTTCATCCACCCAGGTAGGCTTTCACAGATTTTTCTTTGTTTTAAGAAGGATACTCAGCAGCCACTGGTTCTGGGACTTCAGAATTCAGAGCATTCATTCTCAACTGAGGCATTTTGTTAATTGTTGGGGACATTTTGGATTATCCCAAAAACTAGCTGGCAAGTAAGGGAACTTCCTGGAGTTAAATAGACCAGGCCAAAAGCATATGGGACATAGGACATATCCTAATGGGAAGAGAGCCAAAGTTTACAGTGAAAAAGGCACGTTAGTTGTGATGATGCCCTTTCTGATAAGTTCAGCTTAAACTAGTCTGTTGTGGGACATAGGTAGTGTCTCTGCTTGGCCTGGTGGACCACACCATGCCAAACCCTGTCGGCACAGTTGGGGCGCGTCTGGTTGCTGCTTTGGGAGGCGGCCGCCAGAGGAGGCAGGCGTGCAGCAGGAGCTGGGCGTATCTTACGGCCTGGACGGCACTGCCAGCGCGTCCTCCAGAGCAGCAGTGTCCTTCCATGTGCCCACCGGCAGCACAACACGTGCAGGTCCCCACCAGGACGTCTTGAAAGCTGACTGAGCTTATTCCATGGAAGCAGCTGGTGCAGAAGGCGCGTTCCCTGCTGCTCTCTGGCCCAACCGCTAGGATTTCAGAGGAACTGCTGTCAGGACTTCCGCCTTCCAGGGCCAGGTAAAAGAAGGACTTTTGAAATAGGTTTGCTCCTGTGTCACGGTCTGTAGCTGTGGCCTCCCATTCCCCGCCCACACACACACTGCCTTCCAGGTCCATTTTCTCAGGCCAGGACAGAGAAGCAGAGCAGAAAACACATTGTTGACTTCTGGTGTCCAGTCTGGTCCAGGCTGAGCTGTGTGGCTGCATCTCTCCCCCACACGTCCAGTCCTTCAGCAAGTTCTCAAGGTCCTCCTGCAAAAGCATCCCAAATCCAGCCGCTCGTCATCCCTCCCCTGTGATCTCCCAGGTTCACGCCCGTCGTCACTCACGCTGACAGCTGCAGTGACCTTGTTAGACCCTGAAAACCCCTACAGGACCTGGCCTCTGCCCATCACTCACACTACCCATTTGCCTTGCTTTATTTCCCTCCTTACTCCATCTCCATCTGATGCATTATAAACTCCCTATGTGTTCGTCGTCTTTGTTCCTCCGTGAAGGCAGGGGGTCTTGCATTCTTCACTCTGCACTCACTGAACACTTGGCACAGTGTCTGACACATAGTAGGGCTTCAACAAATGACTACTTGGATGAACCTGTGAAATGGAGATAAGATCTGACTATCTAAAGAATAAAGGGATGATGCTTAAAGTGCCCCATGCAGTGTGGTGCTTAGGTAATTACAGTCACTCCCTTCCTCCCAAAGCAGGTTCTTGTTCAGCCATGGGGACGAATTGTTCTAAAGAGCACTTGTAGCTTCCAGCAAGGCTTCCAGGTTCTTCCAGCAAAGACATTAAGAGCAGGTGGCGCTAAGAGCAGATATGTATGTGGGATGGGAGAGCAAGGTGTGCAGGGGGTACCACAGCACTTTCCTCACCCTGCCAGGGCTGGACTCGGGCCAATTACCCTCCATCCTGAGTGTCCGAGACCTTCAATGCTAAGACCAGGTCTTTGATTCTACAAGTGATGACAGCAGCAGCCGTTATTCAAGCACAACTTTGTGCTAGGCCTTACCTCCTGTAGTTCAGCAACAACCTGAAGGTACCATGGTTAGCTCATCTTAAGGAGGAAGACACTGAGGCTTAGCGTGGTGAAGGGACTTAACTGAAGTTACACACCAAGTAAAAGGCAGAGCCAATATTTAAATCCCCAACCACCTGAGCCCTTGGCTTTAGGAGGAGTTAGGCTGAGGGACAAGCTATAGTAGCTTCTCCGGGGTGGTTTCAGAGAGGACCACTGGGGCCTGTCTGTGCAAGGGGGTGCACACAAGGAAGTGAACGATCACGAGGAAAACCAATGTACTCTTCACTACAAATCCTCAAATACACCCCTTTCTCAGAGAGGGAGGGTCCCGTAATAAGGTGTTCATTCCCAAGTGGTCCCAAGGGGAAATGTACCTTAGTGCATGTGTAAGTACCCTGCACTCCCTCTTCCACCTGCTCCGCCATCTCCCACATCCTCCCCACCACCATCGTCTCTGCCGCCATCCCCACAATGGCCAGTACCTCTGTCTCCATGTCCTTCACCCCCTCCCCCACAACCTCCATCGCCTTCTCTCGAGACGCCCCGTCTCTCTCACCTGCCCCCTTCCCGCGTCCTTTGCCAGACCCTTCTTTCTTTGTTTTTGTTTATTTGGTTGGGTGTGGGGTTTTTTTAGCACTTTATTACTTTCTGTCGCAAGATGCTCCAGACTCATCTTGTATGTTTCCTACCCAGTTCAAGAATCAGCCATTTTTCCAAGGAGCCCTGTTTTCTTTTATTGGAGAATTGCGTGAGAAAGCAAGATATGGCCACTTAGGTAAGCTTGTTGCTCTTTGGATATCTTTCTTTTAGGCCATCTTACCTAACAGAGCAAAGAAATACTCATATGTGCCTGTATGCTAACCCAAAATATACACATACCCATTAACATTTCTGTATGTAACCATCTGTATATGTTAAATGAGTTCTTACCAAAGGCTTGTTAAGTAATGCCTGTTTCATTATTGAGATTTTCTATTGTTTCCTTTGTTTCAAGAGATTTGTAATTGATGGCTGAATACTTCCCATATTTGGTGAAAGATATAAACCTACACATTCAGGGAGCTGAATGAACCACAAATGGGATAAAACCAAAGAAATATAAGCTCTATTTGAGATTTCAGAGCTCCAGGGAAGGAATCACTTCCCCTGTCATCAGGGATTCTTACACCTTGAGGCACAAATGACTCTCTGAGTCCTTTATAAGCCATAAGAATAATACACAGAGTAAAAATCATTCAAATCAGTTCAGAATGATACTGATTTGACATAAAAAAATCGCATGAACTTCCTCTCAGTCCCACCTCCTAGAGTCACTATTTCTGTTTTAAGTTCATTTGGTTGCTAAATGGTAATTTTAAAAGATTTGAACATTTAACATTTTTAGTTAATTAATATCTAGGCTTAAAATAACTCACCTGATAAGAAAATAAATCAATTTTTTTGAAAAATTAATAATTAGGCTATACATGAACGTAGTCTCCAAACTAACTTGGAAAGGAGCACTCTCAGTTACCTTAAAAAAATCAAACAAGTGTTTAACTGGTGACCCTTGTGTTGCACAGCAGACATCAGTCCTGGGGTCCCGTTCATCTTAGGCCTGGGCCACGTGTCACCACCAGCAGCTGGAATGGTAGTCACACGCTTTCTTCTCCCGAAGCAGTGAAGAAGAGGTAGTGCAAACGTGAGGTTCTTGCTGAACCCCCATGGGAAAAAATGACCAAAGTCTTCTATCTGCGGAGCGAGATGAACACCGTCTCAAAGGCAGGTCTGTGTTTTGAACTGATGCCCAATTCAGAGCCACGAGAAAGCCCCCAGATCACAGAATGAAAGCGAGGGGCGCCACATCTGCTGGGCTTCGGGGAAGACTGAACCCAGGAACTCTCTGCATTCTGGCTTTCTCCAGGTGATGTTGGCAGCGGTGGGGGTGGCAGGGGTGTATGTCGGCGAGGGGCGGTGAGGGGTAGTGTCCTGTCAACTGCTGGGCTCCCCACCTTTTGGGGGGCTATTAATATCAGTCTTTCCATTCTTCTATAGGCACAGAACTCCTCTTTTTCAATGGACACACGGCTACCCAGAATAAAGATTATGTTGCCCAGCCTCCCATGCAGCTAAATTTGGCCAAATAGGTTGCAGCCAATGATCCACAAGGAAAAGAGATGTATGCAACTTCTAGGTCATGCTCTTAAAGGGGATGGGATATGCGTTCACATTCTCTCTCTGCACGGTTTGGAATGCAAGTACATTGGCGTCAGCTTGTACCACGCGGAGGAGGGTGGGATCCTAAGGATGGAGAGGTACAAGTAGAAGGAACGTGCGTCTCTGGAGAGCCCGTGAGGCCAAGCTGTCCTATCTGCCTCTGGACTGTTAAAGAGACAGCACCTTCGGTCACTAGGTCCCTGAGATTCTAGGGAAGGGGACACAGATGGTGGGAAGTGTCAAAGAACTCTGACAGTCATGTTTAAAACACCTGGGGAGCACATGCAGGGAGACCCAGGGAAGGACTAGTTCACATCTGCACCCCTCGGGTCCTAGACCCTCACAATGCTCTCTCCCGCCACCATGCTTCCCCGTGCCCCTTTTGTCTCCCCTCGCCCCGCACATACAGCCGGCCAACTCCTTCAGACCTCGGCTAAACCTGGGTACCTCAGGGGGACACTGCAGTGCACTCCAGGCTAAGTTGGGCACGCCTGCCATGCCTCCCAGAGCGTAACACCATGGATCTCTCTTTCACAATACTGACAGATTTGATGCTTGACATTTCTCGTGTGGTCACTGGCTCTCTCTCCCTCCCCAGAATGGAAGTTCTGTGAGGTCAGGAGCTGAATCTGTCCCTTCACTGTTTCCCCGGCACCTAGCATGATGCATGGCCGCCAGCAGGAGCTCAATAAGAATGCATGTAAGCCATGAATGAAGGTAGGAATGAGTGAATCCCGTGTACGTCATGACGCCCACTTGTCCAACAGAAAAGCAGAGCTCATTATCTCGAACCATTTACCGAACGCTAACCTGAACGCACATCTGCGCTGACCTCTCGGCCACCTTTTTGCAGGATGAGTGCGTACAGAAGTGAGAACCTGCTGAAAGTCACCCAGTCAATCATCGGCGGACCCCAAAATATCCCTCCCGCCCTTCAGGTGCAGAAACCCGGCTAAAGAGATGCCAGCCTGGCTGGACGCTAAGAGAAAATAAGAGTGGGGGAGGAACAACTGCCATTAAACTGGCAACCATTGGACTCGGTGCTGCCGGGCTTCCGGTTCCCGGGCTCGAGGTCCCGGCTCCGGGACGCGCACGTCCTGTGGTGCGCGCACGTAGGGCGGGCCGTGCGGGGGCGCGCGCGTGCGCAGGCGGCGCTCAGAGGGACGAGGCGAAGCGGAGGAACCAGCGCCAGTTCTGGTCTCGGTCCACACCGCCCGTCGCGCCGCCAGCCCGCCCGCGTCTGCCGCCGCCGCCGCCGCCGCCATGGGAGTGCAGGTGGAGACCATCTCCCCGGGAGACGGTGAGTAGGCGCCTCCCACGGCGCCGGGACCCCCGCCGTGTGCATCCGCTCACAGCAGCGTCTGTCTGTCTCCTCAGGGCGCACCTTCCCGAAGCGTGGCCAGACCTGCGTGGTGCACTACACGGGTGAGTCGGCGGGGACGCAGGGTGGGGGGCCGGTCCGGGCGCGGCCTGGGCTCGAAGGCCCGGGGCGTGGCAGCGGCGAGGCCCGCGTGGCCGAGGCTCAGGCCTGGGTGGTGGCAGCGCCCCCGAGGGGCAGCCTGGGGCCTGCGGACCCCGCCGCTGTCTGAGCCGAGGCATGTGAGCGCTGACCTCGGACTCGGTGTCGTACCGCCCTTTGCGAGCAGTTTCGTGCTTCGGATGCTGCCCTTATGCCCACTGCACAGATGAGGAAACTGAGGCTCGGGAAGGCGGAGTCACTTGCCCAGGGCTGCGCTCAGGAATTGGCAAAGCCCCTGCCGGGGGCCCATCAGAAAGGATTTGCACCGTTTCTGTGTCCTGGCTGACACCCTGTTCTCCCCACCCCCGCCCCGTTGTGGCCCTCCCTTCGATGGAGATAAGAAGGGCGAGGCACTTCCCAGTCTGCCGCTGCCTCTCCCCCACCCTCGGGAAGTCAGGCTTCAGTCCCTCCGCTGCGGGTGGAGCCGGTGAGAAACGTCCCAGTCCCTGAGGCATTGCTGTGACCCAGCCTGGCCTTGGAGAAACCGGATCTGCACAGCCTTCCACCTCTTTTTACTTTTGAGACACTCGCACACCCGAGCCTCAGCGGCAGTGACTGCCCAGGATGCTAGAACATGCCACTTAGTCCCCCTTGAGTCTAGGAGCAGACTTTGCTCATCACCATTGTAAAGATAAGGAAACTGAGGCCCAGGCAGGGCAGCAAACAAGTAATGTAAGCCAAAGGAAATCACAGACCTCCGGCCAGAATTCAGGCATCAGAGTGGGTGCCGTAAGACCCTCTTTTAGTCAGTGCCCTTACAAGTGCCCCGGGGTCCTACTGGGGAGGGGAGCGGGGAGACTGAGCAGGCGGAGATTGCAGGGCTGTGGGTGGAGGGGGGGATTGGTGTAGCCGGAGCTGCTGATATGAATCATTTTCCCTCCCTCTCCGCCTTCCCCTTCTCCCCCTTCCAGTCCTTTCTTCTGTTCCTCCTCCTACTTCCTCTGTTTCTTCTCTCCTTTCTCTTCTCCCCCCTCCGGGGTAGGAGGCTGGGGGCAGTTCTGACTTGAGTTGCTCTGGTCTGCCCTTCTGAGCTTTATTCTTCTCTCCCCGAGCACGGTGGGGAGCCCTCTGTCGAGGGAAATTACTTTCATTAGGAGGGGGGCAACTAAAATCCCCTTCCAGCGGCCTTTTCTTTCTCTGGCTCTAATTTCTCTGGTCCTCCTTTATGAGTAGGAATGAGGGTAGGGGGTGCAGGGAGTTAAGGACTAGAACCTTTTTAAAGGCTACTGAAGGAAGAAATACGGAAACCCATCTCTGCAGGGAACAGTTTCATGCCTGTGAATGAGACTGCAAAGTGGCTTTGACATTTTAAATGACTTGTCTTTGTAAGCCACAGTCTACACCTGCACCTAGGGCATTGGTGGAGAAAAGCTGGTCAGTTAGGTTGTTTCTGATCAGTGGGGTGAGAAGAGGACCCATTGCCTGTTACAGTGCTGGGGGTGTAGGCAGTTCATTCAGTTCCCACAGCCAACTAGGTAGAGACTGGACTCAGGTGATTAGGTGACTTCTGCACCCTGCCTTCTGCCCCCCAATTTGTGAGTAGTCGCATTCTGATAATTGGTTACTATTGTACATTCCAAGTGGAACTCCCAAGTCGGTGTGCCTTGTCCTTGGCTTACCCGTCTCCTGGTGCCAGTGGCAGGGCTGGACACCAGCATGCAGGCAGAACCACATTTCATGGTGCCTCTCGAGGAACTGTCCCCACACAGCGTGTCTGACGCCTTTCTCTGCGAGAGCAGAGGGTCATGGGACCCAGAACACCCTCAGAGCTCCCAGCGCCTCTCTCCAAGTCTGTGTTTTTCCTTGAGGGCGGCACCCACTCACACGTTCCCAGAACAGCAGCAGGACCCGGGCATGCATTAGGACAAAACCTTTCTTTTCTTTTTTCATTTTTGATAAGCCCTGCAAAGACACCTTAGGGAGAAGTCAGTCCTGCTGGCGCTCACAGAATAGGTTGTTCTCGGGCGGGTGGCTTTGTTCCTGTGGGCCTTTGCCACCAGCTTTCAGGAAGAACCTGTTTAAAACCTATGGGGGCGTGGGAGGAATGAGTAGGTGCTTTGAGATTTCATCTGTAGTAGGTAAGGCTTTTAAGCCACCGGGAACAGAATCCCAACTGGAGGGAATACGATTGGGGGTGGGGCAGTGAGCGTATCCTAAGCATTTGCGTCTTCCAATGCAGGAACCCCACTGGGCCTTAAGAAGGGAGAAGAAATCCTCGGGATAACCCTAGTTTCTACGTCTGCTTTTCCTGCATGGCTGCACCAGTAGTTTCCTGTTGCAGAGTAGTTCTTCTCTTCCCAAGTGGCGGGTGGTGGAAGTCCCCTTCGGGCACCCCACACCCCCAGTCCTGTCCTCAGTTCGCGTATCTCCTTTTGAGTGTCTTGGTGCAGACTGCTGGGCCGTGTGACCCCAGTGATTACAGTTCTAGGAGAAAGAACCTGCATGACCCAGGTTCGCGGCCAGCGAACACATACGTGATCATCCAGCGCTCTCTGGCCAGGTGTTCACTGCTGCAGATTTGGGGGCAGTGCAGAGAAAGAGCGGTGTGGTAAGGTGCTTGCCAGGGTCTCCCCTCAGCCGCCAGACGTGCGCACAGCCAGGCTGGCTTTGCCACAGGGCACGTTTGGCGCTGCAGGCGGCTCCGGCAGTGGGCTTGCTGGCGTTCTCCGGGCTCCCTCTAAGCACAGCGTGAGCAAGTCCTCCAAGAAGGGCCTGTGCCACCTTTTGGTGGTGCCAGGAGGGAAGATGAAAACTTGACTGTCGCCTGCCAAGCACCTCCTTGTAGCATGACGGGCACTGAGGTGGGAGGGAGGAGGTGGGAAGGTAGCTGCCGCCTGTGTGCCTCGGGGGTCAGGGGAGTCCTCACAGCCGCTTCCTCGCCTCCGGGAGCTTTGTCTGCTCCGTTGCTGCTGAGGTCGTCCTGACGCAGAGCAAAGCTTACATCGCTCCACTCACAGCGGCAGGCCACATGCCTGCCATTGTCGGAGCAACCTCGGGTGGATTGTGGAGGCATTCTTTTTTATCCTCTTAATAGTAGCTGACATCTCGTCCTTGGATTCGGGTTTGTCAGTGGCCTGGCTTCTGGTCGAGGAAACCAGGGGTCCCTCAGCCCCGTCCCCGCAGCAGGTCCACTCGGAGGCACCTGAGCTCTCCCTCCGGGCAGGTGTGGGTCACTGCCCGCAGCCTCCCTCTAGCCCCCCTCTCTCCTTCAGCCTCCTCTTTCCTCGCCTCTCTGTTTCATCCCACCCACTTCCCTGCGGGTGTCTCTGGGCTGCTGATCTGATGTCTGGGGGAAGGCGTGCGCCCAGCAGAAACGTCTCGGGGGCTTCCCCTGTGCTCTTGTCAGGTGGCTGGGCTGCGGCGGGACCCTGGCTTCCTGCAGCAGGTGTTGAATGAGCAGCAGCGACCAGGCAGGCGATGGGGGTGTGGCCGGCGAACTAAACAGACAAAGACGTGATCTGGTGGGGCTCACCCGGGTGACGAGACCAGTAGCATGAAGGTGTGCCATGAAGTGGCAGGAAGCAAGCACTGTGAAGAGATTAAAGCAGGGTGAGGGCTTGAGGAGGGTTCTTGCCACTTTTAGAGGGAAAAGGCCTCTGACAAAACGACACTTTAATATTTGCCGAAAGGAAGCTGGGGAGTGAGTGGCGTGGCTGTCTAGGAGAAGAGTCTTCCGGGCAGAGGGAAGAGCTGGTTCCGAGGCTCTGAGGCTGGAGCGTGCTTGGTGTATGAGGGGCGCAGCCAGGAGGCCGGCGTGGCTGCCGTGGCTGTCGTGGGCTGTGTGAGGGGAAGTGGTGAAGACAAGTGGTGGCAGAGCCTTGTGGATCGTACAGGGACATTAGCTTTTTCTCTGAGCACAGTGGAATCGTTGGAGGGTCATGAGCTGGCTTGGGTGTCAGCCTTCCGGCTGCTGTGTGGACATTGAACTGCGGGGGCCGGTGCAGACACAGGGCCCTGCTCGTGTTCGGGGTGTGGAAGGTGTGCCAGCCTGGGGGAGCGCACAGAGGGGGTGCCAAGTGGGTGTCATTCCCGAGAGGATGTGGGCCCTTCGTTGGGTTCACATCTGGCCTCCACCCTCTGTGACACATTAGGAGTGTTTGGGGAAATTGTCGCACTCACCTAAGCTTCCATGTGCCATCTGTAAACTGAGTGACAGCCCTGGCGTGAGGAGTTGCCGGGGCAGGTGCGCTCCGGGAGCAGCAGTGGCAGCAGCGATGCTGTGGCCGCACACGCTGTCACTGAGACTCCTGTGTCCCAGTCCTGGGCAGGGCATCCCCGCCACCCCGTGTCTGCACCCAGCTCGCCCGCCCTGTGACACCGAGCTAGAGCGGCAGAACGGAGGAGCCTGGCCCCAGCACTGCAGCTCCTGGAGCGGCCCCGACGGACAGGGGGTCTAGGGTCCGGAGGAGGATGGCCAAGACCTCACTCTCCTTTTGTTTTACAGATGGGGAAATAGGCGCCTATAAAAATGAGATGAGTCTCAGTTAGGGTTCATCGTAAAACAGTCCTAGGTGTCACCCACAGAATTTAATGGCTAAGAAGGCTGTAGCTGTTCTTTTAAATTTGAGGACCAAAGGAGGCTTTTAGTGTTTGTTGTTTCCTGTGGGTACGAGAGGGACAGCCCTGGGCCGTACCAGCTTCGCTGTGTGGGCAAGTTAAGAGACCAGTCCTCTTTCTCCCCAGGTCTCCTTAACATTGTGAGGTTTGGACATTTTGAAAACAGACCTTGGTACAGACACATGATTGTCTTTTTTGGGATTGTGATCACCAAATACAGAACCCCACAGATGAGGGCAGAATGCTTGCCGGTCTGGAATGAATGAATCCGAGGCCCCCACACTGCTGTGTGTGTGCAGCTCTCACTTGTGAAATTCTCAGACACAGACAGAAATCAAAGTAGGTTTGACTTCTGCAAACACCCACGTGCGCCCCACCTGGGTTCCACGGTGGTTGACGTTTTGTCGCATTGGCCATTTCTGTCTGTCACAGGACATGTACTGCTGTGTTCTGTGGGGGGTTGTTTTGTTTTGGTGAGCCGTTACAGTTGCAGACAGCCTGACACTTGACCTCAAACACTTGAGCATGCTCTGAGAGTGGGAGTCATCTCCTCATCCTACTGGCCACACCTAGGAAAAGTGAAAATGATTCTGTAGTATCTGAAACCAAGTTCGTGTTGCAACTGCCCCAGTTGTCCTCAGAGTGTTTGTAATAGCTCAGAACAAAACAAAACAGACTCCAGTTGAGGTTTCCTCTTGCAGTTGGACATTGTGTGTGTAGTGCCAACCTAGAGGAGTCTCTCGTTGATTTTCTGTTAATGACCGTGTTGTTCCAGAGACAGCAGACTCGCTGTCTTACCGAATACCCACGCCTGCCGCCTTGTTTCCTCCTGGTGGTGTCTGACTCCTTCCACCGCCCCGGTGCCCTGTGCCCCGGGCACTGAGTGGATGGTCTCTGGTTACACGTGCGAGTGCACAGACTTCACACATGATGCCGTGTCCATCATTCTCGGAACCCGTGGGAGACGCTGCTGTCTGTGGTGCCAAATGTGATCTTTCCTGTAAAGGCGCGTGTCCCCCCTTGCCAGGAGCAGGCGGTCGGGGGGGTCCGCACGTCCTGCAGGTGCCCAGCTCCTCCTCAGCCTCCGCTGCTGGTGTTCACACCGTGATTGTGCACCAAGAGGTCATTTCATTGGCACTTACGAAGTGGCCGTTTTCAGGTTCTTTCACACCTTCTGCATTTGTCAGCTGCCCTTCTGTAAAGTGGGGCACAGCTCCGTTCTTTCCCTTTAATTTCCAGTTTTTAAAGTGAAGACTTGGTTTTATAGTCATCTCCAGTACACTGAGAACTCACAGATTTTACTCAGGGCCTTCAAGTCATTGATGCTCACTATTCTTTTTGATGCACGGTCCCAAGTTTTGCCAGTAGGAGTTCCTTGAAACCTTTCTGATGAGCTCCCCCTTTTCCTTGGTCATTGCCTGGGCCTCACTGCTCCGGCCTGGCAGCAGTGACCTCTCCAAAGAGCTGCAGCTCCTTTTAGTGGGTCTCGCGGACTTTTGTCCTCATGAGCAGCTTTATTAGACACAATTTATGTACCATAAAATTCACTGATTTACCCACAGGCCTTTTAACTTGAACAGTTTTTGTTGGTTAAAATCTGATTTTTTTTGTGAAGTGCTAATGGGTTCACTATCTTCGCAAACCAGGGAATCATTTGTCTGCCTTGGGTTTTCTCTGAAAATAGTATTGTCACCTGCTATTTCCCATGGAAAAGGCCAGGGTATTTCGGATAACTTAGCATGTACTCTTCAGTTCTCCCTTTGGTGCTCCTGGTACTGTTTGCTTGTTTTTATTTCTATTTTTCCGGTCCCCCCCCCCCCCAGCCTACTGCTAAGGAACTGAACTGGGTCTTTGCTTTCCTTTTCCCACCCCCTTTAACTTGAGCCAGATAAATTCTAGCAGTTCAGAAACAAGCAGGAGGAAAGGAGGAACACAGGCAAAATAGTCAGCTCCTGGATGCCGCTGCCTCTGCTCTCGGGGCCTGTATACGTCCCCTCTGTGGAGCACAGGCCTTGGCCTGCACTCGCTTCCTCACAGCACCAAGCTTTGCCCTCCAGGAGGGTCTCCACCCCGATGCCTAGGTGCCCCCGCACTGCTCCCATTCCCCACCACAAGGCAGGCTGTTACCGCAGCTTAAGTGACACCCCCTCCGTGGGTCTCTCTGACCCTTTCCTAAAGTGGTTCTTCACACACGCACGTGTGCACACCCGTCTCTGGTTTTCCTACAAGGCACCTGTTTCCTTCCAAGCCTTCTCGCAGTCAGGCTGTGTGTGGGTAACATTTGCGCTTTCCTCCAGGAGGCCAGACCCACCTGGTGGTGCTCCCCTGGGTCTCCCCGTGTGCCAGGTGTGGAGCAGGTACTCAGGAGCTGTTTGCGTGAGTGGTCTGGCATAGACTGTATGAATGATCACCCTGCGAATGATCTGGCATAGACTCCAGCTGCGGTGTGAAAAGTCCACATTCCAGTAATGACTGGTACAACATTCTGTTTCCTCCGAGTCAGAATAAGAAAGAAAATACCTGCATCATTTTGGACTCTGCCCAGTCCTTCCTTTCACACCCACTGCACACAGGTCGGCACACCAGACCCTTCTCTGTCGTTCAGTAAATGGGTGAGGAATTAAGGGGGCGCCTCAGTCTTACCCTGGAGGTGCTGTCCCTGGTGCTCGCCCTCACGAGCAAGCCGTGTGGTCTTGGGTGTGCGTGGCTCAGCAGGCAGGAAGAAAGGGTTTAAGTGTGTGCAAAGGCCTTGAGTAGGGGAAGGATGCTTTTGATTTTTCTACAGGGTGCTGTTCTGGATACCAAGAGTGTGGGAGTGAAGAAGACAGTCTCCGTCGTTGTAGATTTGCGCTGTAGTGTGAGAGACAGGTGACAACAATGATCAACAAGCAAAGGTACATTGTCCCTTAGCCAGGGAGTGCTAAGGAGAAGACGGTAGAAGATTGAGATTTTAGACAGACCAATGAAGGCCTCAGTGAGGAAGTGACATTTGAACAAAGGCCTGGAGGAGGCAAGGGGTAATCCATGGGACTAACTGGGCAGGAGTATTTAAGCAGAGGGAACAGCAAGGCCGAAGGCCCCAGGGTGGGCATACCGCTGGTGTGTATACAGAACAGAAGGGAGCCGAGTTCTCGGTGTGCAGAGGTAGGAGCATGACCAGGTGAGGTCAGAGGGATGGCTGTGCCGGGTGGCGGCTCTTACATGTCTTGTAGGCCACAGCAAGGACTGGGGCTTCTGTTCTGAGTGAGATGGGGGGCCATGGGAAGGCTCTGAGCAGAGGAGTAATAGGGTCTGGCTTATATTTTTAAAAAGTGTCCCTCTGGCTGCTGTGTCAGGTTTAAACTGTAAGAGCAAGGGCAGGGAAGCATGGGGGGCCAGGGAAGGAATGGCTGTAATAATCTGGAGCCAGGCTCCGGAACTGATGCTTTTACCATTGTACCCTGCAGCCTTCTGCCTCTGTGTTTTCTGGAAAACTGAAAACAAAAGAAAATTAAAGGTCGTGTATATTTCTCCTATTTCCAGTGTGTTTCCTTCTGTGCATCTCCCCACCTCCCATGAGACACAATGTGACTTTTTTAATGTTTTTTTTTCCCCATTACCATTTAGTCCCCTTATACTGCCCTCCCCAGCAATCACCACAGTGTTGTCCATATCCATGAGTCCTTTTTCCTTGTCGCCAGTCCTTCCACCCCCTGATGTCCCCCTCCCCCAGCTGTCACCTGCTCTCCATCTACGAGTCTGTCTCTGTTTCGCTTGTTCGTGCAGTGTGCTCATCAGATTCCATGTGAGTGAGATCATACGGTGTTTGTCTTTGTCTGAGTGGCTTGTCTCACTCAGCATAGTGTTCTCTGGGTCCATCCGTGTGCTGGGTTGCAAAGGGCAAAATTTTCTTCTTTTTTGCAGCCAAGCAGAATTCCGATGTGTAAATGTCCCATAGTTGTTTTACCCACTCATCTACCGATGGACACCTGGGCTGCTTCCATGTCTTGGCAATGTAAATACTGCTGCAGTGAACATAGGAGTGCTCGTGTTCTGTTAATTAGTGTTTGTGTTCCTTCGGATAGATTTCCAGAAGTGGGATCACTGGGTCAGAAGGCAGATCCACTTTTAATTTTTTGAGGTATCTCCCTACTGCTTTCCACAGTGGCTGCAGCAGTCTGCTTTCCCGCTGGCAGTGCACGAGGGCTCCCCTTTCTCCGCATCCTCGCCAGCGTGTGTTGTTTGTTGATTTACTGATGATGGCCACTCTGACAGGTGTGAGATGGTCCCACATTGTGGCTGGTGTGGCAGTCTCCTGTGTCCTGTGAGGAAGTGGGAAATGGAAAGGCATGCCCCAAGGACATGCCTTCTGGTTTGTGTTCTGGGATCCCGGCGTCCTTTCGGTCATGGGCCCTCCTTTGAAAACACACTTTCAAGCTAGAGGGATTTAGCCCGAGGTTAGAAGCATTTCCAGATGGAAGTATTTTTGCACTCGGTTTGTGTGAGTGGAGAAAGAATCTGGGCCTGTCTTTGGACAGGCACTCGGCCTTCGGTCACACCGTGAGCAGGCTCTCAGAACGCCGGTTCAGGAAGGACACCCTGTGGGTGCAACCTCAGGGACTCGGAAACAGGACAGAGGCGTGAACTTGGAATTAATGCCTCTGAGCTCCCTCAGTGGGTGGAATCTCTTTTCACCCATCATGGTTAGGACAAGTGGATAGTTGATACATTAATCATAAAAGTGACATGGTGTTTGTAAACATTTCAAATCCAAACATAACTCATTGGCTAAATGATCGTGTCTTTCTTTTAGGGTGGCTCTTCTGGTGGAGTTTACTGTTAGGGTTCTTGCAAAACCTAGTTTTGGCTTCTTTCAAAGTGGAGCAGAGGTGTTGTAAGGTCACTTAAATGCCAGCCTTTCTAGATTTTTAGGCTTTCTTTCTCCAAACACACACTGGTCTCACCTGCACACTGTCATTCGCCAGCAATATTTTTTAGGGATTCGCATTTATTGAGTCCTCCAAACTCTTCACACTCATCTGTCATTTATATACGTACTATTTAATTGTGTTATTAACTCGGTAAGTAAAACTGACACGAATGGACTTGGGAATAACATGACTGACTGGCCCTTGGTAAGCATGGAACTCACGTGGGAAAGAAGGAACGGGGATGAGCTAGAGACTGGGGTGGGAAGGAGCTTTCGCCGTGCTGGGGTTGTGCAGGCTGTGGTTCTTTTTTTTTTTTTTTTTACCCAAGATTTATTTATAGGCAGAGGGGAAGGGAGGGAGAGAGGGAGAGAAACATCAATGTGTGGTTGCCTTTCATGCACCTCCTACTGGGGACCTGGCCTGCTACCCAGGCATGTGCCCTGACTGGGAATCGAACTGGTGACCCTTTGGTTCACAAGCCAACACTCAGTCCACTGAGCCATACCAGCCAGGGCAGGCTGTGGGTCTTATAGGAGTCTGTTGAGGCAGTTCAGTGAAGGATGTTTGAGAGAATGTCTGTATATATTAAGGAGAAAGGGAAATGGATACGCCTAAGTCAGTGTCCCCACTTGTGCCCGAGTCAGTCCATCCATTTCTATGGAAATGTTCCAGGTGGCTTCAAGTGCAACTCGACAGAAACAACGGCAACTTGGAATTTGGTTCCCCCACCTCCATTCAACCACTGGACTTTTTATGCTGAAGAAACTACCTATTGAGATTAAAAGAGAAATCTTTTCTCTGTCTCCCAGCTATAACTTTATTTGTTGTGAAAGTTTGGGGTTTGGGATGTTCCCCTTAGTTGTTGCCATTGTTTGATTTAGGTTTGAGTGTTTTGTTGTTTAATCTTAAAACTTTCCATATTTGGACCCTGTAAAATGCGGCCTGTGGAAACCACCTGCAAAGATGCATCAGCAGCTGAAAACCACACTGTGCGTCTTGAGCTGTAACTACAAGTGCTAGAACCGTGACTCTGCAGATGCCTTCCTCGGTCGTCTTCCCTTATCCCTTTGGGGGGGGGGGTGGCGACTTTGCCTTCCACAAAGCAAAGGAGTCACGTCCAGTCTGTCCACACTGGGCGTGACTCCGTTTCTGTGGGATCATTAGCAAAGTAACAACCCAGTGGTCCTCTGGAATCTCTGAATCCTGGCCGTGGGTCCCAACCACTGCTCCTGTGACTTGGGCCAAGCACCAAGAGCACAGTCCTGGGGCACTTTGCTCAGGAGCTGCCGGCCAGGTCTGCCTCCTCTTCTGGTTCCTGCGGAGCAAGAGCAGTCTGGAACACACGAGCAGCAGGAAGGAGCAGCGTGCCGACGGGCAGATGAACTCAGGACAAGTCCCCACGCCCTTTGTTGTTGTTGTTAAAGCCCACATGCTCCCTTCCCAAGGACTGGCGTCTGGTTCTTCCCCCAAGAACAGCTGAACAGTTTGGGAGGCAACCCAGACGAAAATGGCATCAGCTGCCTTGCAGCCAGAGAACAGTCCCTCATGCAACCGTAACTCACTTGCTTTTATTCTTAATCCTCACCCGATGATATAGTTATTGATTTTAAAGAGGGAGGAGGGAGGAGGGGGAGAGAAACATGGACTGGCTTCCTCCTATACATACCCTGAGTGGGGATTGAACCCCCGGCCTTTCGGCATATGGGACGGTGCTCCAGTCAACCGAGCCCCCCGGCAGGGGCACCTGCAGCTTTTGCTCCTTTCTTGGTCTTTGGGTTTTAACTGGAGACCCCAACTTTTCACATTTTTCTCACTGATCAGTAATTTAAAGGTGCTGAAAGTAAAAACTGCCATCTGGGATTGCCCCTCAGATTCTTACGAACATAGAGGGGAGAGGTCTAAATACGGAAGCCTGGTGCTTGTCCTGCTGGTTCTTAAAACTGCAAGCAGAGCAGATCCGAAAGTGCCCATGAGTGCCAGCATTGTGAGTGCCAGGAGCTGAGCTGAGTGCCACGGGGACAGAGGGCTCTGAGTCCAGGTCTGTGACCTCGAGACAGTTTTTGAAATGGAGAATATGGACCTACCCCGGGCAGATTCTGGGTCATAGGGTATATAGGTTTGTGTGTAGTTAGAGATGACATTGGGCAGTTCTGGAAACAGAAGGTCGTTCCGGCGATGATTCTCACCAAGAGTGGCCTTTGGAGCTTAAAGAGTGTCAGCTCTCCCGTCTGAACTGTAACCTCAGTCACCGTTGCCCAGCAGAGCGTGCTTTCTCTAGGAAAGCATGGCACCGACGTGGCAGGAGGTTCCGCCGGGGAGGGGCTCAGGCCCTGGCACGGAGCTGTGCGGAGTCAGAGGGCAGCAGCTGCGGGGCCTGACTCACTGCCTGCCCGCCTGCTCCTCCCCCACAGGGGGGCCCTTACTGTCTGCCCCCAGTTGGGTGCAGGAGGGACACGTGTGGGGTTTTAGTAACGCACACGTTTCTTCCCCTTCACGAAGAAAAACCGTTTTGTAGAGGCATAACTGCCATCCAGTAAACTGGCCACGTACAACGTGTGCGATTTCGTGAGTTTGGTGTGTTTCTCTGTTACACTTTGGAGCCTCACTTCCCACGTCCAACAGTCGTGGGCACACTGTCTCTCGGGATAGATTAATCTGCATCCTCTAAGCCTTTATATAAGTGGATCATACAGCATATACTCTTTTTTAAGATTTTTCACTGACATTCACCTTCAATATTGTATTAATTTCAGGTGTCAGTATGTACTCTGTCTAGTTTCTTCTACTTGGCATAATTATTTTTTGAGATTATTGTTACTCTCAAGTATTAACAGTCCATTCCTTTTTATGACTGAATACTTGTCTGTCGTGTGGATGTACTTGCTTACCCATTCACCCGTTCGCAGATGATTGGGTGGGTGGTTCCCGGTTTGGGCTGTCACCAGTAATAAATCCGCCGTGAACGTTTGTGTGAGTCTTTTCGTGTGGACATAGACTGTCATTTCTCGTGTGTAAGAGTCCAGGAGTAGAATGACTGGGTCACAGGCGAGGGGTCGGTTTCATGTGAACTACCAGGCTCTTTTCCACAGTGGATTTTCCGTTATCTGTTCCCACTGTCGTCTGTGAGAGTTCCAGCGCCTCTGCCCCCGCCAGTACTGGTCTGACGGCCTTCCCAGCTGTGCTCGCTCTCGCCGTGACGGTCCTGCCTCCCGCAGTGTTTGCACTGTTGTAGCGACCGACAGTGCTGAACATCTCTTTCTGTGCTTACTTGCCACCTGTGTGTCTTTTTCAGTGCAGTAGCTGAAGTTCAACTTTTTCCCCTTTTTTAATTGTTTGTTTTCTTATTGTTTAGTTTTGAGAGCTCTTTATATATTCTGGACATAAGTCCTTTATAAGATATATGCTTTGCAAAGGGTTTCTCTCAGTCTGTGACTTAACTTTGCATTCTCTTAAAAGTATCTTATAAAGCACAGATGTTTTTAATTTTGATGAAGTTCCATTTATTCTTATGGATTATGCTTTTTGACTTCATATGTAAGAAATCTTTGCCTGAGCCACAGCCATAATGATTATTTCCCTGTTTTTTCCAGAAGTGTTATAGGTTTCCTACTTACGTTTAGATCTGTTCCCTGTTTCTGAGTTGATACTGATCATGCTGGGAAGTGCAGATCTGAGTTCTCACTCTGCCTGTCCATCTATGTCCACTTGTTCCAGTCCAGTGTGGTTTTCTTCTCGGCACTGGAGGTCTGGTGTGAGCCTCACTGTCCTCCTCTGCTGGCTCTGACCTCTCTGTCAGTTCTGGGTGGTTTTGGTTGGTTGGTTAGTCTCTGCATTGTGGGTCACGTTCCCTGCGTCTCCGCATGCTTGGTGATCTTTGGGTGGTAGACATGAATTGTATCTTTCGGGGTCCTGGATATTTTCATTCCTCTAAATCATCCTGAGCTTTGTATTGGGAAGCACTTAAGTTACTTGGAAACAGTTTCAGAGATCTCGCCTCAGATCTTCCTGAGTGTCTTACCCCAGCGCTTCATGACTTTGTCTGGTGCGTAGGAGCAGGCACGGATCCTCCCAGACGTTTGGGGTGGTTCTTCTCCTGGCCTGGGGCAGTTTCCTCAGACGCACGCTTGTTTGTTCTTCTCTGAACACTGAGTGGGGGCCGTCTGCAAGGCTCCGGAGGTTTCTCTGTAGCTCTCCTCCCTGGTACATATCTGTGGACTGGGCTGCCTTGGGCCCCACCCCAGTCCCCTCTCCCTGGAAATGCTCAAGGGTGTGAGCGGGACAGTTTCAGGGCTCGCCTTATTAGCTTCCCATCCCTCTGGAATCACTGCCCTTCGTGGAGATGGTCAGTGTCTTAAAAGCCATTGTGCAAGCTATTATCTGGGTGGTTTCGCTCCTTTTTTATAGGGGGGGGGGCTGTTTGTTTTGTTTCTTGTTTGGGTTTTTTTTGTTTTGGTTTGGGTTGTTGGGAGGGTAAATTTGATCCCTGTTCCTCCATCTTGGCCAAAACTGTGACCTGTTTTGATGTCACAGCTTTTCTTATGTTTTGTGTTCAACACTAACCAGCCTAATCCCCACGGCAGAAGGTACTATAAGTGCTTTCATTACTGCTTCTTAGTGGGCGCTGCTCCCTGCGCTGCGTCCACTCCCCCCTGAGCTGACAGCTGACAGCCACATACAATCTGAAGTGGTCTCTTCCTCCCCATCAAGGGGAGCCTTGTCCCCAGCACCTCCTTGCCCCTACAGTCTGTGCCAGTTGTGTGACATTCTGCTCAGCTCTGGGGATATTGTTCACCTTTCAGACTTAGATGTAGGAAATCCCTCCTCAGCCAAAGGGACCCCACTGTTGCCGGTACCGGCACTCAGGCCCTCCCCGTGAAGGTTTCTCTTCCAAGAAAGTGGGTGAGACTGATGGTTGGTGGCTGCCGTGGCCTGAAGTTTGAAGCAAGGCTCCCGTCCTCATCCCAGGGACAGCAGCTCCTCTGAAATGGGGTGGGAGGATGTGATCCTTGGCAGAGCTCCTACTAAACCCGTTTACTCAGAAATTCGACTTGATGCTTACGGTTTCGTAAAGAGGCTTCCCCCCTCAATGACCCAGAAGAGCTTAAGAGAACTGGGATCGGATGTTTCCCCAGGCCTCCAGTCTCACTGGTGGAGAGAGTCCGGTTCTCCAGGCTGGCTCAGCAGCAGGGAGAGGTGGGTCCGCCTTTGCCCCGGTCTGGTGCCAGGCAGACACTGGAGCGTCTCCTGCAGGCGCGGTGGGAGGGGGCGCATGATGTGGAGGTTGCTTGGCAACGCGTGCGTGGACGGTGAGGGAGTCTGTCTCAGTGCCCTGCAGTTTTTCATGGCAGTCAGATGCGATCGTGCCCGGGTTCAGGGCATGTTCAAATATGGCAGGAAGTAGGATAATCCTTTCAGAGGTGTACTGTGTTTTTAAAACTACGAGCGGCAGCCCATTAGTGTGTCATGAAGTAGATTCAGGGATCAGTGAGCCAGCCTTCTCTTTAACAGTGAGAAGTGTGCTGCACATGGTAACTGTCACATGTAAATGATGTTGCACTGGCACGTTTCTGCGTGTATCCTGGGTCCTGACACAACTCGCTGCTCTGCCATCACCATGGGTGGCAGCTCTTTGTGGCGTGGGTTCTGGAGTTCCATTTCTGTTACTCCTCTCTTGGCAGCACTGCAGCGGGGTGTGCTAAGTTCAGTGTCGAGTAAAGGCATACCTCATACCGTTTAGGTTACTCTCAGCTACAAGTGACTGAAAACCTGACTTAGGGCAAAGCAGACTTTTAATCACCTTGGAGCAGAAATCTTGAGGGGGTGGTTTAGGTCTGGTTCAGGTCCGGGAAAGGACTACTCTGTGGTGCTCCTGACCTTTTCATAGTTACAGGGTGGCTGTCATGGTTCCAGACATCACATCCTCACACAGCAGCATTCCGCAGGAAGGGAAGACAGGAGCTTTTTTCCTGAGTGTGTTTTTCTTTTTTACCAGTGAGACGTGTCTTTTCCTACAAGGTTCCCAGAACCCACAGTTGGTCTGAGTGCCCACACTGACCCGTATGCCCCACCACCCCAGCCCTGGTATAGGAGAAAGGTTTAGACTAATTCCTGTTCGCCTGCTGGACCAGGCTGCTGCTCCTGGAAAGCTGATACTCAGTTATAAAGGGTGGGGTGGGGGAGGGGTTGTTGCTGAGTCTGGATTTTCCAAAGTCTGGAGTCTGCCGCAGCCTGGATTCCAGGCGCCTCTCTGGGCAGGTTTTTCTCTGTGGGTTTTGCCCAGCTAGCGTTTTCAGACAGCCAGGGGCAAGGGACCACCTTTCCATCCGTGGTTCTTTCCCATGGGGGCTCCTCACCTAGTGATGCATCCCCTGTGGCTGCTCCGGGGCCCTGCCCAAGTTCTGCTCCGCAAAGAATGCTGGCCCAGAAGAGGCTGTTTCTGGTCTCCAGTCTCCTTTGTAGCTCACAGTCCCCATTGGGCAAGTAAAGTCTCGCTGCTACAGCCAGACCCTGCTGCTCACTGGCTGTGACAGAGCAGGGTCCTGAGCCTGGGGTTGGTTCCCTCGTTCCTGTTACAGGCAGTCTCAGGAGGGTGGGCGGAAAGGCGCTTCCTGGCCAGAAAGAACCTGGGGATCCTGTTCATTCATTGCCTGCTCCCGTTCCGAGTGCTGGAGTTCGGTTGGGCTGGGCTCGCCGTGCGCAGTAGAGCTGCACACAGGTGGGCCGGGGGGTGTCTGCAGTGAGCAGCGTGGGGGCGGAGACCTGTCCCTCCCCCAGTCACTCACTCACAGGAAACTGTCCGGTCCTGCCGTCCGTCATTTCTTCGATCAGGTAGTGATGGTGTTCTGGCAAAGAGAAGCTCCAAAAAAAAGAGAAGCTCCACGCACACCCCAGCGTGCTAGTTCTGGGGTGCCAGTTCCTGGCTCTGCACCCACTTGGCAGGGGTCGATTCCTGTCCTCCTGTCTCCCTCCATCCTCAGCACTCGGCCCCTGGCTCTAGGCGGTGTCAGCAGGCGCCTGCCCCCAGGACACCTCTCTCCCCTCCTGGTCAGTCTGCGAGGATGGAGGTTCTGCTCCCGCCCTTCCCTGTCTCCTGTTTTGCCAAAGCGGAGAGTCTGGTCCCTGCAATAAAGCTCTCACTTGATCTCTGCTTCCCCCTCCCACATAGAAGTGTTGACATTTTTAGGCTGGGGTTTTGTTCGATTTTCCTCTTCCTCTCAAAAATGCAAACACAACAAAATCCTGCGTCTTGCTGGGCATTCTCAGCGATGCCTAGAACCTCGGCCTCCAGTGGGATCAGCTTTGTGTTAACTGTGTGGCAACAGCCGGCTGAGCCCTTGCAGTCTGGGGTCGTGGTTCAAGGGTCTTCAGGACCCAAGTGACCGTTCCCATAGTTGGCTGACACTGGCCTCTGAAGGCACCAACACTTCGGACGAGGGGTTGGTAACGTCTGTAACTCCTTCTCAGGGCACGCGCCCTCCGGCCCCCGTCCCTGGAACTCCCCATCCAGTGGAGGGGCACGGTGGCCCGTCTGGTTCCAGGAACTGGAAGAGTAACGAGAGGGGTTTCTGGGTTTGTAGCCCCGCTTCACTACTTCGGCAAGTCCCTTTACTTCCGCCTGCCTCGGCCCCTTCATCTGGGGACGGGACGCGCCGTGGGGGTGCTGGGCAGGGTTATGTGTGGAGAGTGCCGGACTCAGTCCCTGGCGGGGCGCTGCCCACAGTTCCGCCGGAGTCGGCGTTCCCCGGTGAGGGCTCTGGGTGCCTTCCAGCACCCCTCCTCTGGTTCTGTGACGCCAGCTGGTGCCCTGCAACTCGGTTCCGTTTCGACACTGGCCACGTTTCTATAAAGGTGACGGGTGAATTAAGGAAGGAATATTGCTTCTTACCCTGTGTGTGACTTCCAGGCGCTGTGTGTGCCTGAAGGGCCTGCAGCAAGTCTGGGAGGAAGTCCACAGAGCACTGGAAATCCACGCAAGGAGAACATACGCGCCCCCGTTCTCCACCCGGGGCAGACTGCTTCCTGCCTCGGGTGATCAGCTTGCTGCTTTGAGCGGGAGTGGGGGGAGAGCAGCCGCAAGCCCGGGGTGGAGACTACCCCAACTCCTTAGAGACCTGCTGGGGACACCGGACTCCTCCCTGGACACCGGCAGCGCCTTCTCAGGCCTGGGACACCCTGCCACGCCCTTCGGTGCTGGCACCTGGGGCTTGCACGCGCTGATGGCGTCTGACTTGCCTCGTGTCACCACTCCTTGTTGCTCATGTTCCAATGCATTTTCCACAGGGATGCTTGAAGACGGAAAGAAATTTGATTCCTCCCGGGACAGAAACAAGCCCTTTAAATTTATGCTAGGCAAGCAGGAGGTGATCCGAGGCTGGGAAGAAGGGGTTGCCCAGGTATGCTCTCATTTGTTCTGTTTCGTTTCTGAGTGTCTGCCTTGTAAACTATGTGTAATCTGTCTTTAAAACGCTTTACCTACCAGGAAAAAGAAGAAAACAAAGTACAAGCTCCCTTCACAGCTGCATAGTGTTTCCTTAGGTGGGTGCGCTCTGATTTGTTTGACCCGCACCCTCTGGGTGGCCATTTGGGGCATTTCCAGTGTTTCACTGTCGTGATCTGGCTGCAGCAACTGATCAGGGACTTAGTGTCACATTTGTCCCGTGTTGCCACGGGTGACACGCCCCAGGAGTGGAGCAAGTGGTTCGGTGGCTGTGCACTGTCTTTGACACATTGCCGAGTTGCCATCCGTGGGGATCACACTGTGAGCCGCCACCAGCGGCCTCTGAAGCTTCCTGTCCCCTCTCAGCCCCACCAGCAGGATGTTGTTAGACTTCTGGCTTCAGGGAGACACGGTGAGTGACAGGTGTTATCTCGGGGCGGTTTTCATTTGTGTCTGTGTTACTGTGGGCCCTCTGTCAGACCACTTCTGAGAGGTCACGTTCAGGGGTAGAGCCCTCTTGTTTGTCTTGAGTCTGTGTCTTCTCCCCTCCCCGCTGTGCAGACAGCTTTTGTTCTGCCAGAGAACGAATTCCCAGGAGACAATAGGGGACTCAGGGCTGCCAGACTTCAGCTGGACGCCGCCCCGTGGAGCCCTATGGCTGAAGGGATGACTCCGGTGGCCCGAGACCCAGAGGCTTTGTAGTTAGGCCCTGCGTGTTGGTATTAAGTCTGTGTCCCTCTGCCTGGAGAGGTTTGGAGCTTCACCAAAGTGAAGAGAAAGATTTCTCTCTTTCCCTTTTCTAGATTAGACATTGCTCCACTTCCTCTGTAAAATCACTGACTTATCACGGAATAAATTGCTTAACTTTCAGGAACTCTAAGGCATCCCGTTCTTGGGTGTCTGGATTTCTGTCCCTGCAGGGCAGAGCGCTGGCAGTGTAGGAAGGAGAGGATCTTTGTGTAAAAAGTGAAAAAAGGGTTTACTTCCCTTTGGAAGCCCTGCCAGCTACACCTTTCTGTCTCACCCTGTGAGCCCCACCCCCCACGTCTGGCTAGCTCTTGGTCTGCAGCCCAGCCCCCATCGCCCGTGCCGGCCATTGTCCACACCACAGCCCATCTTCTGTGGCTGTTCCAGCCCCTGAACAGTGATTGCGTGGTGTGTTCCAAGAGCCGTAACTGCCACCGAGATAGTGTTATCAGCCTGCCTCACATTCCAGGCCTGGCAGGGCGTGACGCGCTGCTGGGCAGATGCCCAGTCTCCCCTGGACCCAGCGTGCTTCGGGGTCAGTCCCAGCTCTCACTCGCGAGAGGCTGGGTGCTCTGGGGCCTCGGAGGGGCGTCTTCGTGTCAACACCGGAACAGAATGGTTCTTCAGCAGTGCACACGGAAAGGCAGGGGTCGTCGTGTGCCCCTTCCCCCTTCTTCCGACACTGCTCTGGTGTTCCATGTTCACGGGCGCGCGGTCCCACCACGAGCACTGCCCCGGCAGCTCACCGGGGGAGTTCGCCGGGCACGCACCTCGGGCGGCCTCCGTGTCAGCTCGTTTACAGCCACCGTCTCCTTTCCGGTGGCCAGTCCACAGTGAGACGTGCCTTTGACCAGTCTCCCCCGACGGTGGTCTTTTGGGTTGTTAGCAGAAGATTCTGGAAGAAGAATTGCTGGGCAAAAGGATACGATAGTTGTGAATTTTACCAGATTAAGCCACATACGTGCTTGTTAGGTGTCCCTACCAGCTTGGTCTCACGTCCCTGTCTCTGACGGGAGTGTGGGAAGCACGGCTTCTGCACTGCGCTGGGAACCTGGTCGCAGCCTGCCTCTCCCTCCCAGTCCCTGGTCCTGGGGGGGGTCAGAGCACCAGGGCGCATGCGTGGGGACTTCAGGGAGGCGGCTGGAGAGGGGAAGGGCAGCAGAGAACCTGCTCGCTCTTCATAAAGTAGATTCTTAAACTCACGGGCGCATTAGATAGAAAATGAAGAAAGTACAGGCGTGTTTTTTAAAGCGAAAACTTTCCCTCCACCCTGGCCACTGTACTCTGTTCTCTCTCCCCGTAGAAAATTCATATAGGCGGTTTATACAGGTGGGTACACATATGTAAATATTTTTCTCTTCTCACACAAGTGGTAGGTATTGTACTGTGCCACTTTGCACTCCAGAAAGTCATGCCGCCTGTTCTATAGTGTGTCTGTGTCTGGGGAGTGGGAGTGTAGGAGTGCGGACAAGGGGACCACCCCAGGTGCTACGTTCTCTCGGCTGTCCTGGCCCCTCACACCCTGTGTCTTTTAAGCAAAGTTTTGTTTCAAATGCTCCTTTTTCAAGAGCATTGATGGCACTTAACACATCCTCTGAGAGGCCACTGAAGGACGAAGGCCGCGACACCTCCAGGGTGTTGGCCGCGTGGAGTTGGGTCCGTAAGCTTGGGCAGTCAGTTTGGGGTCCTGACTGTGGTTTGGAATCCGAGAGCTTTCTGACTGCCGACCCCCACGTCCTGCGTGGGGCGTCACCCGGTGCCCAGGCAGCTGCACAGTCGCGGAACGTGCCGCTCACGCCGTCCTGGACAGAGGACACCCAGGCTTCTCACGGAGACAGTCGAGTGCGTCCAGCTGACTCTTCTCCCTCGTTCTTCCCCAGATGAGCGTGGGCCAGAGAGCCAAACTGACCATCTCCCCGGACTACGCCTACGGTGCCACCGGGCACCCGGGCATCATCCCGCCAAACGCCACTCTGGTCTTTGACGTGGAGCTTCTGAAACTGGAATGACAGGAATGGCCTCCTCCCCAAGCTCCCTGTTCTTGGGTAAGGAACTTACTGCTGCAGGGCCTCTGACTCCCGCTGCGCCTCCCACGGCATTCGATGGGTGGTGGAGAGAGCTGCAGGTGCCGCCGCCCCCCCGCCCTTCGGTGTGCTTACAGTGTTGGTGATCCGTGTGCACTGTGAACGTAGAGGCTGCTCACCTGTGGGAGGGCGGCCTGTGTTCTTGAACGTACTCTGGGATGGGGTAGCTGGTGGTACCTGTTTAAATGAAACATATTTACGTGTAACTTATAAACTAAACCTCAGGTGGGAACTGGAAGCATAAGCCAATTTTTAGTGTGATATTTTAGTTCTGTAGCAGTGAGATTGGTGATGGCTTTGCTTAGCCTCGCCTAGCTTGTCCACCTCCCTCATCCACAGTCTGTGGCTGCTGCCTGTCTGGGCACATGAGAGACGCACCGCCACCTGGGCCGCCTGCCCTGGGGAGCGAGCCCAGGTGGTAGAGGCCAGCAGGCCAGTGTACTGTCAGTAGGCGGAGCGCGAGGCCAGAGGATGTTACTGAAGCATAGGGGGCACTCTCCGCAGTCCTGGGAGGGACTCTCAGGGCCTGAGTCAGCCTTCCTGTGCAGTGGGTGCGGAAGCGGAGGCCCAGAGAGAACCCCTGACAGGATCGCAGTCAGTGGGTGGCGAACTACACCCAGAACCCCTTTCATGCCCTTCTTTCCTGGACTTTTCCTTCCCATTACCTTCACTTCTGGGAAACCAAACTTAATATCCTCATGACGCGAAGCGTTTCGTGTAGGAGTTCAGTCATAAAACACGTGAGGGGTGCCACCTCTCCAGCGGGCCCGGGACCTCAGAGTTTGCTCCCGCCTGCCCTTGGAACCAGAGGGTGGAGCCGGTGGCCAGGAAGAATGCTTCTGCTCGAAGGTCCAGTGAGTGGCTGCCCGCCGTCTGCTGTGGCGCAGCCTTGTCCTGCTGAGGCCAGCTTTCAGTAAAGGGCTTCACTGATTGACAGGTATTTTCTGCCCGCGGTTTGAGCCCTGCACACCCGGCTCGGGCAGGCATGATCAGGTTCGATGGCTCTGGCTTCTCCACTTGACGTTCCTGCCAGGAGGGAACTCCTGACGCTTTAGAGAGCCTCCCTCTGCCCAGAGTACAGCTAGCCCGCACCCTCCTTCCTGTTCTTTGAAAGCCTCATCCTTTGAACATAAATGTACTGGAAGGAGCCTTGGAGTCGTTCTGATTTGGGAACAGGCTTCTGTAAATCTGGTAGGATGGAGGGTGGGGAGCAAAGGAGAGGGAATTAAGGGCTCTGAGTCACCCTGGTGGAAGCCTCCCTGTGCACTTCCAGAGAACATCTCAGCTTCCTGCGAGGGTCTTGAAGGAAAGCCCAGGAGCAGAAAGTTACAGGTTTGGGTGGATGAAGGAAGGCTGCAGACATTTTCCGTGTTCAGCGTGGGGAGTGTCCCCTTCAAGCTTTGCGCACGGAAGTCCCTGGGAGGCTTCTCAGACTCTTCTGGTGCCTGGGTGCAGTTAGCACGGGGTGTGGGGTCCAAGTGTTAAGGTTTTTCAAAGCCTCCAGGTAATTCCTGTGTGCAGCCGGTGATAATGGGGTGGCTGTGGTGGGCTGCCCCTCTTGCTGTCCTCGGCAAGATAAACTGAACCTTGGGTTTTAAAAGAAAGACCAGTTCAAGCAGGCAGGGGCTGCTTGTCTGGGAGCGCAGCCGGAGCCGGCCCTCCCCAGCTGGGGCAGAGGCGGCTGGGTGCAAGGGAGACCTCACAGCTGCTGGGAGGGATGTGGCTGTCCCTGCTGTGTACAGAGTGGCTGGAACTCACGGGTTTTCTGTCCCCAACAGATGTGCCATGGAGGGACCTGCCGCCCCCGACGCGCACACGCGAATCTGTGCGGAGCTTTCCCGGTGTTCCACTACACTCTGTATAGACATCTTGCCGACTGAATGTGTCCGTCACCCAGCTTCGCTCCCTCCCTGTGTGTGTGTTGGCCTGAACTACATGCCACCAACCTCAGTTACTCTTTCTTTCGTTTTCCTTTTGGGGTGAAGATTCCGTTTCCGTCTTTCAGACCTAGGTTTCCAATTGCGTATTAGTCAAGTATTAACAGCACAAGTAATGGGTTAACTTTAGACTAGGAATTGGTGTTGGGGGGGTGCAAGAATCTTTATTTTATTTTATTTTTTGGATGAAATTTTTATCTATTATATATTAAACATTCTTGCTGCTGCGCTGCGAAGCCATGGCAGACCTGGGCGCTGTGGAGGGCCGAGCGGTCTCCAAGTTGAGAGATGTCTCTGGGTGGGATCAAGAGCTCTACCCAAACCTGGAGTGGGGGGGGCCTCGCCCCCACTGCTCCATCCCACTCTCCCCTTAAACCCTCTGCCTTTTAAAGCAAGTCGTTTTCACCGCGACGCTGGACACTACAGGTATCCGTCCCGGGCCAGCAGGGACCTCTGAAGCCTTCCTTGTGGCCTGGCTTTCCCCCCGATCCTGTGGTTTTTTTCTAATAGATATTCAGGACTTTTATAATGTCATAGCTATCCAGGCTCCACTTCCTAAATTTTGAGAACTTTAGTCGAAAGTTTAAATCGAAGGTGCTGTTTGTAGATACTGAAAACCCAGTGAAAGCCCAGCCGCCGTGATGAACCCCGAGAGCCTCTCGCGAGAGCGATGCCGGTCCTCCCGGCTTCAGCGTCTCCTGCGTTTGATGCTCGCCGCCCCCTGCTGGTCTCCAAGCTCCCCGGCTTTCCCTCCCCTTCTCGCTCCTTTGCTGTCCCGTGTAGTGACTTGGTGAGAAACTACTGCTGCCCACCCCGCCCTCCTCTCCTGCACTACATACGAGTTTCAAGTTTTATTATTGCAATAAAAGTGCTTTACGCTGGCTTTTCTCAGCTCGGTGTGATGGTGGTGCTTTCAGGTGGCTCCCCTGCCTTCTGGTGTGGGGGGAGGGGTTGGAGGTGTGACGGGGGCGGGGGGTGTCAGCTCTGTGCCGGATTGCAGCAGGGACATCCTTCCTCACTGACGTCCCTGGGGGGGTTGTGTCTTCACCCGTGGTGGGAGCTGCCTGAGGTCAGGCTGCGGTCCTGTCCTTGGGGAGCGCCCCTCACCCCTCATCAAATGTGTATTGAATACATGTTCTGGGTCGAGCACTGTGCTAGGTTATCCAGGGGGGTTGCTGAGAAGTTGAAGGTGTACTGCCAGCAAATTAATAAAGAATTACAAAGAGATGATATGGTTTCATTTTTTACTGTTATCTTTTAATCTTCATCCAAGGATATCTTTATTGATTTTAGAGAGAGAGGAAGGGAGAGAAAGAGAGACATCAACTTCAGGGAGAAGTATCGATCAGTTGCCACACACATGTGCCCTGACTGGGGACCAAACCTGCAACCTAGGCCTGTGCCCTGACCGAGGATCAAACCCACAGTCTTTGGGTGAAGGGGATGACTCTCCAAACGACTGAGCCGCCTGGCCAGAACAGAAAAGGTGTGGCTTTAAATTGGTGTCCCTCAGCGACATGTGGTGCAGAGGTTTTGTTGCGTGGACCGGCTGGGTGGTGGCAGCAGCCTCCTGGCCCGGCTCTGTAAACCAACGCCCCCCTTACAGAGACCACCGGGGGCGCTCCCGCACCTGTGCAGACATTTCCAGAGTGGCCCCCGGGAAGAGAAGAGCCTTTGATTGTTAATAGGTTGTTCAAGGACTTAATAATATTCCAAATCCATCCCATTATTATAATTTAAGTCACCACAGTAGTATTTCAGAGTTGTATCGTATTTTCCAAAAACTTCTTTCATAAAAATTGTCAGCGTGATTTTTACAGTGAATACACATACCTACCTTTCACCATAAACTTCCTATCACATATTTATCCATCCCTCTATCAGTCCATCTTTTTATATTACATTTCAGAATAAACAGCAGGCATCCATACGGTGCCCCCGAAATATGTAGCAGTAGAATTCAGTGTTTGTTTACACTTCTGTACCCTGAAACCCCACAAAGACAGAGAGTCACCGTCTCAAGCTTTCTTACGCCCTTTCCCAGTCTCCACCCAGCCCAGAAGCAGCAGTGGTTTAATTTTTTCTACCGTAATGTTGCCTGTTACAGAATTTAAATGAGATTCTACACTGTCTTGTCACACGTAGCACTCGGGGTAGTCCCTTCCCTCAGACACGCGGGGAAGCTGTTAGTTTCCGTGGAACTTAAAGGTCAGAGAAACCCTCTGGGTCAGGACGGAGTCTGTGATAGGCAGAACCATGGCCCTCAAAGATGCCCACACCCTAATTTTCATAACCTGTGGATGTGTTACCTTACAGGCAAAAGGGAATTAGCAGGTGTGATCACATTAAGGACCCTGGGGCAGTGGGGTTATCATGGATTATACATGGGTGTGGGTGCGTTGTAATCACAAGGGTTGTTGAATGAATCAGAGAAGTAAGGAGGAAAAGATCTGAATACGCCTGGCTGCTGGCTTCCATGCCGGAGAAAGGAACTCGAGCCCAGGAATGCTAGAAGCTGGGAGAGGCAACAAACAAACTAGAAAATTCTGGGGCCTCCAGAAGAAAGCGGCCCTGCCCACACTTCGGCTTCGGCCCAGTGAGACGCACTTGGACTTCTGACTTCCAGAGCTGTGAGATGACAAAGGCGTGGTGCTCTAAGCCACGGAGTTTGAGGTGATTTGTTACAGTAACAATAGGAAACTGATACAGGGACATTTGTTTCTTGGTTGGAATGCATAACAGAATGACACCAAATCAGAATTTTAAAAAACGCTCTAGGATCCTACCACCCTGGTAATCCGAATTTGGTTTTTTTCTCCTTCCCTTCCAGTCTCACTTTAGACACTTAAAAACTTTCAGTTTCGATCACAACCTACTACAAATTTCATGTTTTGCTTTTTTTCCTATGCTTTTTTTCCTATGCTTTTTTATCATATGCTTTATGGCCTTTATAGCTAAGAGGACTGCAATTGAAATCAAATTAATGTACTAACGTTATTAGTCACCAAATATTAAAGGATAAATTTTTTTAGAAAGTAAAATGATTCAAACACAAAGTGAACATGTCAAAGATTTTTATTTAACTGGTTAACGAGAGAACTGGGAAGATGTTTTATTTGGTTCGAAGGAGAATCCGAGGGGCAGGTGAACACGTTGTACACTGCACGTCGTCCGTGGTCCTGGGAAACCAGCCTGACGCACAGCCGTGTGCGACAGGATCGGTTTTACCCCAGGCTGATGGGCATACACAAGAGGTCAGTTCCCATGGCATATTTCTGGCCACAAAAATATCACCAAACCTGTAAATAAAGAACCAAAGCACTTCTCACATTAAACATTGAAGTAAAAGTGAGCTGTACTTACATTTAATAAAGATAGAAAACAAGTAAAAAAGTTATTTCACAACCTGCTTATTCCAGTTCAGGGTCAAGGGTGGCCAGAGCCTCTCCTGGCAGCTCAGGACACAGGGTCAGGATCCGTCCTGTGCCAGGGCACGCTCACACTCCCCAGCTCAGACGGGGACGGCTCAGACACCGGTCCACTGGCGGGCACGTGTGTGGGGTGGGCGAGGAAGCCGGGGTCCCCAGAGAAAGTGCAGGCACACGTGGGAGAACATGCCCACCCCACACCGGCGGTGGCCCCGGATCGATACTTTGTCAGTGTTAAAACAAAATAACGGGCAGCTGGCAGGCCCCGGCAGAGGGGTGGCACCCAGCAGACCCAGTGAGGTGGCAATTGTAAAGCAAGGCAGTGCGCGCAACTCAGGATCCCAGCGCTGGGAAATAGAGCCTTGGGTCACTGATCGTGGACGCCTGTGGAAGTTGAGGCGCAGGGAAAGACACCCAGCCTCACAGGAGAGGTCCTTGGAGGGTCCCACAGCGTGCACAAGCCCACCCACACGGGAATTGGCACCAGAGGGGCCCAGTTCGCTTGGGGGAAGCAGCAGAAGGGACTGAGGTCCCACAGAGAACAGAGCAACTGCCATTGTTCCCTCTCGACCCCACCCCACATACAATGTCACAACCCAGCGACTGGGGTGCCCCACCCTGGTGAACACCTAAGGCTCCGCCCCCTACTGTAACAGGTGCAACCAGGCCAAAAAAAAAAGAGAGAGAGAGATGGCTCAAACAGAAGAAAAGAAGAACAGATCAAAGCCCCAGAACCCATCCTTTTAAGTGACCGAGAAATAACCAACCTATCAGATGCACAGTTCGAAACACTGGTGATCAGGAAGCTCACAGAATTGGTTGATTTTGGCCACAAATTAGATAAACAAATGCAGGCTACGATAAGAGAAATGAAGGAAAATGCACAGGGAATCAATAGTGATGGGAAGGAAACTGGGACTCAAAACAATAGAGTGGACCAGAAGGAAGAAAGAAACAACCAAACAGGAAAGAATGAAGAAATAAGAATTCAAAAAAATGAGGAGAGGCTTAGGGACCTCCAGGACATCTTTAAACGTTCCAACATCTGAATTATAGGTTTACTAGAAGGAGAAGAGGAAGAGCAAGATATTGAAAACTTATTTGAAAGCATAATGAAGGAGAACTTCCCCAGTCTGGCAAAGGAAATAGACTTCCAGGAAGTCCAGGAAGCTCAGAGAGTCCCAAAGAAGTTGGACCCAAGGAGAAACACACCAAGACACATCATAATTACATTAGCCAAGATTAAAATGAAGGAGAGAATCCTAGAAGCAGCAAGAGATAAGGGGACAGTCACCTACAAAGGAGCTTCCATCAGACTGTCAGCTGATTTCTCAAAAGAGACCTTGCAGGCAAGAAGGGGCTGGAAAGAAGTATTCCAAGTCATGAAAGGCAAGGACCTACATCCCAGATTGCTCTATCCAACAAAGCTTTCATTTAGAATGGAAGGGCAGATCAAGTGCTTCTCAGATAAGGTCAAGTTAAAGGAGTTCATCATCACCAAGTCCTTATTTTATGAAATGTTAAAGGGACTTATCTAAGAAGATAAAAAAAAAACATGTATAGTAAAATGACAGCAAACTCACAATTATTAACAGTCACACCTAAAACAAACCAAAAGAAACTAAGCAAACAACTAGAACAGGAACAGAACCACAGAAATGGAGATCACATGGAGGGTTATCAACAGGGCAGTGGGGTGGGGAGAGAGGGGGTAAAGGTACAGAGAATAAGTAGCATAGATGGTAGGTAGAAAATAGGGGGAGGGCAAGAACAGTATGGGAAATGTAGAAGCTAAAGAACTTATGACACATGAACTAAAGGGGGGGAATGTGGGTGGGAGAGGGTGGAGAGTGAAGGGGGGAACTGGGACAACTGTAATAGCATAATCAATAAAATATATTTAAAAAAAACAATGAAATAACGTTATTTGTGGGCCTGCCATGTGATAAGCCCAGCAGGAACGCTGAAATGAACTTGCGTAATAGATACAGAACTGGCGGTATCAGCCAGTGTGCACAGGGCCATATTCTTCACTGGACACATCTGTGCGGACAAGAATTACCTGCCTTGTCAGTTTCCTTCTGTTTGCATTATTTTGAAGTCACTTAAAGAGAGGAAGGTGGAGACACTTGGATGGGTGGGCTAGGTGGGACACCCAGTGATCAGGTAGGAGCAGGACCTACCTCGAAGTCTCAGTGTTCCCTGACCCCCACTTTTCGCCTGTGTTCATTGGGCACTGTCAAATCTGAAGAGCTGGCTGGTCCGGACCCGTTGAGGACCCCTGCATACATACACTAGCGCCTGACACCCTGAGCCCTGAACGGGATTCTCCGTTAATGACGTAGTGGGGGCATCAGTGGGCCCGTCTAGAACTGGCTTATGTTATCACTAACTTTTTTTTTTTTACCTTTTTGTTTTAAGTCTTTCTGAGAAGCATGACGGTTATAGTCAGTCCTGGGATTCAGCAAAACTTTCTAATTCTGCTTCTGACTGCTGAGGCTTAGACACCACATTGCCGTTTCTGTTTTTTCCCACTGGTCGAATAGACTTGGGGTGGGGGCTGAGGCGTGGGTGGTGGGCCAGAGTGGCCAGGTGAACTTAGGAAAACTTCCACCTCTAAAACTGAGTATTTGAAGTTGGTGATTGCGTGAGAAACTCGCTGTCATGGTGGACACACCGCCCCCGCTGTCCCCCCCACCCCGTAACCACGATGGCAGTTTGACTACAAAAAGGCAGCCCTCGACCCCTCTTGTTCCAGGAAATGGCCGGCCACAGAAAGCCCGCTGCCCCTTCCTCTTCTGAAATGTCCCCGAACTTCTTGCCTGCCCCTCGCAGCCAACCGCCATGGCCAAGTGTACTTGAATACCAGCCGGTCTCTCTCCTACTCCACAGGTCCTACCCAGCGGGACCTTTCCCACTGAGACAGTGTGTCATCCTTTCCTTTTTCCGCAATAAAACATGCTCCCTGGCACCTTTGAACCCTGCTGAAACAACAGTACGAGCAGAAGGGGGGTTGCTGCAAGTTTATTATGAACAGGCCTTATTAATTGTGTGTTGGGCATAGATTCATCTTTGACACGCAGGATGCGCATCTAAGAGTTCTGCCCTTAACACACAGCTGCTTCCTGGGCAAATGCGGGTTTGGGTTCACTCTGGCCGACAGCCTGGGGCTGCACTGGCTTCGTAGGACCCATGGAGAAGCCGTAGTGGAGGGATTCTCGTTCAGCCCTCTAATTAAATTCAGTGAGTTAATGAGGGACAGCTGACACCGAAAATGGATTAAAATTGAAATGTCAAGGGCAGCATTCCCCTGGCTTCTGCCCAGAGTGTGTCTGATGAGTTCCTCCAAGTGCCCTGAGTTCCAGGCGTGCACAGGGCAGATTGGTCACGGCCGTCAGAGGCTGGGCTTGCTGCAGCAGCTGGCCGCACAGGCCACGCAGGAACGCAGCTGTCAGCTTTTATTAGGAAGGTACAAGTATTTGCCGGTAGGTATGTAGGACTGGTATATCTCTCTGCTAATCGCCACTGTAGTTCTTCCCATTTCTGAATTAGTTCATATATTTCTCAATGCAGTACATGCCCAAGATTTAGGGAACTACATTCAGTTAACCGTAGAATGTATTCATGGTGTGCCATCCCGGTGATCAGTGCTGTTCTGGGTGCTGGAGCGTCCGGGATAGGGCGGAGAAAGGCACTCACTGCCTGCAAGGAGCTTATGTTCTAGTGGAGACCCAACATGTGAAGAGATAATAGCAGCTGCCCAGAGTGTGAAAGTAGTGAGGGGAATAAAGTGGCCCAGAGAAGGCTCGGAGAAAAACTGTTCTGAACTACGGAACAGCGGGTGCAAAAGCTTTCCAGCCCACGGAGGGGTGGTGAGTTACAGGTGCTGGGGATACGCTAAGACCAGTGCGGGGAAAGCAGAGGTGTGAAGGACAGATTTGGGCGGGGGCCAGGTAAGGCAGGGCATTTCATTACGTGACAGGTATGTGAGCATCATGATGCTGTCGGTGGATTTCAGCAGAGGATGATACCTATTTGTTTTTAAAAGATGTCTCTGGAAACTGGAAAACTTTCTGCAGGGATCACAATGGCTAGTCTCCGAAGAGGGCCCTCAGTGATCCTCCACGCCCTTGGGGCTTGGCAGGCTGCCCGGCTGCGCTGACCACTGAGCAGGCAGTGGAAGCCAGGACCTGGGACTTCCGAGCCCCGGTCTCAGAGGACTGCCAGTGTCCACTTCCTTCCTCTTGGAACACTGCTAGCTCTTGAGCCCAAGCTCCATGGAAGAGAACTGAGGCCCACGCCCCATCTGAGGACCCAGCCAACTGCCAGCACCAGCCAGGTGCAGTGCACCACCCAGACATTCTGCCCAGCAATATCACACGAATAGAGGAACACCCCTCAGCTCTAGAAAACCACAGAATTACAAGATTTAATAAATTGGTTTTGAAGTGGTTTATTTCATAGCAATGGATAAGTGAAACGGGCAGGGGAGGGGGCAGGACAGCAGGGAGCTGGCCGTTGGGGTCATTTAGGCAAGAGATGACAGAGGCCTTGACCAGACGGGCCAAGGCTGGTGAGTCCTCGGATTCAGGGTACACGTGTCGGTGTAACGTCAGGCCGAACCGTGGGAAAGTCAGCACAGAAACGCGGCATCTCCACGCCTGGCTCTCCTCACTCCAGACCACTCTGTAAGGGGAACTGTTTCAGACTCTTGGCTCTCTCTTCTTACAGTCGCCACCATACAGCACCAAGTACTTATACTACCTTCTTTTTTAAGAAGGAAAATAAGATTAATGCAAACTTTTGTGTGGAGGGACTTAAGAAACAAAACCTCAGTAACCTAAAGAAAATTACTCATAGGTGTAGCCACTGAAAAATGGAAAAAAAAATATATACATACATATAAAAGATAACATACACAAAGTTAAGAGATGAGCCATAATGGAGAGAAAATATTTTTAAAGTATAACAAAATTTTTACATCCTAAATATATATGCAATTCTAAATAAAAAGACAATCTAATGGAAAATAGCATTAAGCTGCTCTAAGAATTCCACATTACATTTCTACATCTTGATGTGTCGCTGTTGGACATTTCCCCGTGCGGCCTCTCGCCCCCGTAGACCCGCCTGGGCTTCTCCCCAGCAGGTGGTCTCGCTTCCAGGAAGGTGAGGGCGATGCTCGCCGCCTGTCCAAAGCCCTGGCCGCAGCCCCCCCCCCCCCCCACAGAGTCACCGCTGCCCCACCCTGTTGGTCCAGACAAATCACAAGGCCAGCCCGGGCTCAAAGGAGCGAAAAAATAACCTCCTCTCACTGGACAGCCAAGGAGGTTCCATCGCAAGGTGGCATGGCTCGGGCGGCGTGATTCTCTGGGGACCACTGTAACACTCGAGCGCGCACTCTGAAAGTGTCCTCCAGCTCACAAACGACCGATAGTTGGGCTGGGGCTATTGCACTCGATTGCTTGCTCTTCCCTCGGAGCAAAGGCATTGCTGTGTGGTTTTCTGGTTCCCAGAGCTGAGAATGGCGATGCCGTTTTCCATTCCTTTGCACGCAGTCTCTCGTAGCCCTCTCTGAAGTCTGCCAGGGTCTTCGCCTTCTATGGGAAATTTCCTTGTGTCGGTAGGAAATTTCATAATGTGGTATTGTGTGGGTCTTCTTTTCTCTTTTCCTCCTGATTTTCATTTACTGAGCATTTGGAAAATCATTTGAATCTGGAAATGTGGTTTTCAGTTTGGACGTTTTACTGATTTAGCTGATAGCTGTGTTCTCCACAAATATCTTTTCTCCAAAAACATATTAAAGGGCGGGTGTTATTTTACATTTTTGCATATCTCTTTCATCTTGGCCTAATAGAAGACAGCCCTCACTTCTACCTCTGCATTCCATCTGCTGCAATGTGCTGTTTTGGTTGAAATATATGAAGAAATTCCAACCAGACACATTTTAAAAGGAGCTTGCATCTGAACAGACAGTACAGAAACCAATATAACTAGAAACCTGGCAACCGACTCTTTATCTTAGGACTTGGCTAAATGGAAAATATTCAGTCATCTCTTTAAAAAGACTGTGTCCAACCTTGTGTCGGTAGAAACTAAACCTGACTTTGTCTCCCAGGATAAACACTACTCAGCACTGCATTGGGAAGTCTGAGTGTGTAATTTGGGAAGAGAGCAGTCAGAGAAACCACGCCTCCACCAGGTAAATGTAACTCGCCAGCGGAGAGTACGGGGTCAGGTGAGCCCTAGCCAATCTGACAGCCGCCATCCAAACGTTAGTCGGCTGCCTGGAGTAACACGCTCCTTCCAGCAGGGACTCGAGTGCATGATGGGACAGAAGACAAACCTCAGAGAACTGGAGGGTGTGGACGAGACTGTTTGGTGGGGTAATCAGCTCACCATAAGCCACCAGGGATTCAACCCGAAAGGGCGGTGCTAGTTGTGAAGGACTGCTGTCTGGTAGTTATTCTCGAGTGTGATGAAGGTGTCAATATTCCGGTCATTAACTCATTGAACAGAGGCAGCAATAGAAGACCAAGGTTACAACCCCCTAACATTCTCTGGCAAGAAAATGACTTTGGTTATGTACTGTGTTCTGAGCAGGCGATTAGTAAATACATGATGTAGCATTATTATTCCAGGAATCCAGAAAAGAAACCATCCTTCTATTCTGAAATCTTATCCTACCCATGCCTTGAAATGAGTACTAAATGTGTCCAAATTTTCCTTGCCCTGACTGGTGTGGTTCAGTGGGTTGAGCACTCTTTAGAACACTGTTCCCTCCCTGGATCAAAGAACAGGAACTTGGAAAGCAGAGCCGCAGCAAGGGTCATGGTGGGAGCGGCTGTAGCCTGCTGGCTCTTGCTGCCTGTCGGGCACGAGCAGAGGGTAGTGACAGTCAGAATGAGAGCACAGACAAAAGTGTCATGGACTGCTGCTCAGCAATGTGAAGGACGGAACTGTCCATGTACCCAGTGATATCGATAAATCTCACAGACTAACCGAGTAAAAGAAGGCAGGCTTCTACCAAAATCGCACATTTTCTTTATCTGAAACTCTACAAAAGACAAGTCTAATCCATAGTGACAGAAGTCAGATCCGTGCTTGTCTGAGGCCGTGATGGGGGGACTGGCTGGGAAGGGGCACGGGGGAGCCTTTTGGGGTGACGGAAGTGTTGTTTACCTTGACTGTGGAGACATGGGTATGTGCATGTGTCACAACTCATGAAAATGTACCTTTTCAATGGATACATTTTATTGCATAAATTGTACCTTAAAAAGTGGGTTTAAATATACATATATATATGGCTTCCATTTTCAGACAAGATGGAGTAAATGGATCTCACCATACTCCTTTTACTTACTACAACTAAACATTTGATCAAATACACAAAGCAAGTATCAGGACACTCTGATAGTGGGAAAAGAAGGTGTGCTGGCGAGGCGACTTGGGTCTCGAGGGATGACCTAGGCAGGAGTCTTCAGGGGCCTCACTCCCTCCCATACTCCAGCCTGGGCCCCCCAGAAAGCTGTGACCCCAAACCGCAACCAGGCACAAAGTGCCAAAGGAAGCCCGCTTTCTCGGGTCCGAGGACTGAGAAGAGCACAGCAATTAAGGACAGACCCTTTGAGGACACTTGCTCTTCCCCAGACAGACACCGTGGAAGGGGCTGCGGGCTCCCCTCCCCCATCAGCAGGCTCTGCAGAGATCGTGTGTGGCGCTTGTCAGTCATCCCTGCTGTGCACTGAAGTGGGCAGCTGTCCCCTCCCTACCAGCGATGACTGGGATGTGGAATTCCATCCGCTCCACTTTGCATTATGTGATCAAAGGGGATGCCCCTCTCCTTCCCAGCCCCACAGAGGGCTGTGCAGACTGAAGGGTGGAGCCCTGTCACGGCCCTTGCCCTGCACTAAGCCAAGGTAACGAAGAGGCAGCACCCATCCGCTCACGACCAGTGTGTGGGGAGGGACACGGAGAAGAGGAAGCTTCAGAATGAGGTTCTTTCAATTGCGTGTGAAGACGAAGGCACAACCTTGAGTGACCGATGTGAGAAACGCACTGGAATTACACGATGTGGAATGCTGCGTGGTTTCGGATGGGCCTCGGGGTAGCACAGAAGAAGACACCAAAATAGCCGTGAATTTGGAACCAAATCGACATTCAAACTCGCAGAGCATGAAAGGGAGCCAGAATGTGTGTGTTCGGAACTTCAACAAGTTGAGTGTGTGCTAAAAACTGGAGACTTAAAAATGAAACAGAGTCTCACAATACTCAAAAAGTTGAGAATAAAATAAATTATTATTGTCATACCGAAGACCACAAAGTCACCACTGGAATGAGAGGGCAATCAGCAGATGCCAACATGGACATGACACCGACGTTGGGGGTATCTGACCAGGATGTTAAAGCAGCTAGAATAACCATTAAAAGAAATTTTAAAATGCTTCAACAAGCCACTATACGTGCTCTTGAAACAGAAAAATAGGAAGTTTTGGCCAAGAAATAGAAGACATAAAGGAAAAGCGAAAGCTTTAGAACTAAAAAATATAATAACAAACAAAAACCTTCCTGGGTGGGCACGGCGGCAGAATGGAGATGACAGAGGAGAGAAGCGGTGAATGCGAAGACAGACCAGCGACATTCTACAACCTAAACAGAGAGAGTCTACGCGGTCTACGCAGTCCACGCAGTCTACGCAGACGCAGACGAGCAGAGCGTCGGGGCCGTGGGGCGGCGCCCAGCCGCGTCGGAGTCGCTGGAGCGCCGGAAGGGGATGAGAGAGTGCGGAGTGCAGAAAACGAACTGAAGGAATCCTAGCGGAATGCCTCCCAGGTTTAGCCGGAGACAAACCTGCAGATTTAAGAAGCCGTGTGAATCCCAGACGAAGAAGATGTTAAATCCTAAAAGAGTGTGCATTAAAAGACAAACATGGAAACAGAGAGGAGGGTGGTAGCTTCTGGGGCCTGAGTGGAGGAGATTGAGAAATACTGGTCAAAGGGGACAAGCGCCCAGTTCTCAGGTGAGTTCGCTTTGGGGATCTAATCACAGCATGTGGCCGTCAGTGACAGTTCTGTATTCTGTACTTGAAAGTCACTAAGAAAGTAAATCCTAAGTGTTATATCAATTATATCAATAAAGCTGGGGGGGAAAGAAACTAGAACAGAATACCTGTGAACTGTGAGACATTTACCGAAGGTAGAGCGTACACCGAATAAGAAAACCAGAAGGACAAAAAAGGAGAGCGAAAAAGCAGCAGAAGAAAATTTGAAATGCTAATAGCTGACAATTTTCCAAAGTTTATGATAGACACCACAAATCCAGGAAGCTCTGAAAGTAGCAAGCAGAATAAATACCAAAAAACTACACTTAAGCATATCACATTCAAACCTCAGGAAACCACAGACAAAAGGAAATCTTGAGAGAAGCCAAAGGGAGCAGTGGTGGGAAGACCTGCAGAAGAACAAGGACAAAAATTCAACTGGACTTTGTATCAGAAAACATGCAAACAAGAAGAGAATGGAGAGCCCTGGCTGGTGTGGCTCAGTGGATTGAGTGCCGGCCTGTGAACCAAAGGGTCGCTGGTTTGATTCCCAGTCAGCACACATGCCCGGGTTGCGGGCCAGGTCCCCAGTAGGGGGCGCACAAAAGGCAACCACGCATTGATGTTTCTCTCCATCTCTTTCTCCCTCCTTTCCCCTCTGTATAAAAATAAATAAATAAAATCTTTTTTAAGTTAATTTTCTTTAGAAAAAAAAGTGGAGTGAAATAGTTTAAATGCTAAAAGAAAAAACCCACTAGCCTAGAATATTGTATCTGGTAAAATTATTCAAAAGTGAAGGAGTAATAAAGTCTTTCTCAGTCAAACAAAAACTGAAGGAATTTGTGGCCAGTGGACCTACCTTGAAAGAAACATTCAAAGTTCTTCAGAGAGAAGGAAGATGAAATAGGTCGGAAACGGATCTATTGTACATAAAGAAGAGTGTCAGAGAAGGGAGAAATGAAAGTAAATAAAAACTTGTCTGGACGCCTACCTGATCACGTAGAGAACTCTGTGTCTACCAGCAGCAAAGGTGAGCTGAACCAGGGCAGCTCGGGCGAGGGAGCTGAGCGGCAGCAGCGCTGCGGGAGTGGGAGGGGCTTCGGTGACGCTGTACGGTGCCCCTGCACCGCCCGTTCAGTGCAGCGGTGCTGTCTGAAAGTGGACTGAGGCTAGTTGTAAATACACATTGCGCGCTACGGAAACCAAGAACAGTTTAACAATTAATAGGATGAGAGGGCAGAAGATGGAATCATTTAAAATTAAAACTAGATAAATCAGAAAGAGGGAAAGGTAAAATAAAATTTAAAATAAAAACAAAGAAAAAGTGGACTGAATACAAAAAGTTACAAACATGATAGATATTAATCCAACTACCTCAATAATTACCTTTAAATATGAATGATCTAAATACACCAATTAAAGACTAATTAAAACAGCTTCTGGCCCAGATGGAGGCGTAATGTAGGTAGATATGTTTCACTTCCTCACACAACCAAAAAAAGGATAACCAATTAAAAAACAAACAAACAACCAGAACTGCCAGACAATCAAAATGCATGAAAGTCCGACAACCAAGGCGTTAAAGAAGACACATTCATCCAGACCCGTAGGAGGGATGGAGACGGGCAGCCAGCACAGAGAAGACTCGCAGCAAGGCCGTGGCTGACAGACCAGGTGGTCCCACCTTAATGTGTGGATAAACCAGGAGGAACAACTGGGGAGCGAGACAGACCACACAACCCAGGGTTCCAGCTCCAGTGGGGAAAATAAAGCCTCAAAACCTCTAGCTATAAAAACCTGTGGGGGTTATTGCGGCGGGAGAAATTCCCAGTGGAGCAAAGGAGTCCATTCAAAGAGCCCATAGGGTCCTAGAACGTACACAAGCCCACTACCTGGGAATCAGCACCAGGGCAGCACCTGAAAGGGCACAGTTTGCTTGTGGGTAGCAGGGGAAGCGACTGAAATCAGGGCGAGAGCCGAGCAAGTGGCATTGTTCCCTCTGGGACCTCTACCCCACAGGCAGTGCCACAACACAGCAAAGTGGGCTGCCCTGCCCTGGTGAATAGCTAAGACTTCGCCCCCAACATAGTGCGTTCGCCGAGACAAACAAATGTGACCCAAATGAAAGAACAGATCAAAACTCCAAAAATAGAACTAAGGGACAAGGAGATAGACAACCTATCCGATGCAGAGTTCAAAACACTGGTAATCAGGATGCTCACAGATATGATTGAGTGTGGTCACAAAATAGAGGAAGAAGTGAAGGCTATGCAAAGTGAAATAAAGGAAAATATACAGGGAATCAACAGTGAAGAGAAAGAAACCAGGACTCAAACAGAAGGAAGAAATAAACATTCAACCAGAACAGAAAAAAGAAACAAGAATTCAAAAAATGAAGAGAGGCTTAGGAACCTGTGGGACAACTTTAAACATTCCAACATCTGAATCATAGGGGTGCCAGAAGGAGAATAGGAAGAGCAAGAAATTGAAAGCACCTGAAAATATAGTGAAGGAGAACATCCCCAATCTGGCAAAGAAAATAGACTTTCAGGAAGCTCAGAGAGTCCCAAAGAAGTTGGATCCAAGGAGAAACACACAAAGACACATCATAATTACATTAGTCAAGATTAAAGATATGGAGAGAATCTTAAAAACAGCAAGAGAAAAGCAGAGAGTTCCCTACAAAGGAATGCCCATAAGACTGTCAGCTGTTCTCTCAAAAGAAACCTTATAGGCATAAAGGGGCTGGAAAGAAGTATTCCAAGTCGTGAAAGTCAAGGACCTACATCCAAGATTGCTCTATCCAGCAAAGCTGTCATTTAGAACGGAAGGGCAGATAAAGTGCTTCCCAGATAAGGTCAAGTTAAAGGAGTTCATCATTACCAAGCCCTTATTATATGAAATGTTAAAGGGACTTATCTAAGAAAAAGATCAAAACTGTGAACAGTAAAATGACAGCAAACTCACAATTATTAACAATCACACCTAAACAAAACCAAAACAAACTAAGCAAACAACTAGAACAGGAACAGAGCCACAGAAATGGAGATCACATGGAGGGTTATCAGTGGGGTGGGGGAGGAGGGAGAATGGGGGAAAAGGTACAGAGACTAAGAAACATAAACGGTGGGCACAGAATAGACAGGGGAAGGTTAAGAATAGTGTAGGAGAAAAAGAAGCCAAAGAACTTATATGTACGACCCATGGACATGAACTAGGGGGCTGGGGGCAGTGTTGGAGGGTCGTGGGGTGCAGGGTGGAGGGGGATAAAGGGGAGAAAAAACTGGGACAACTTTAATATCATAGTCAATAAAATATTCTTAAAAATAATAAAGACTAATTAAAACCCATTGTCAGACTGTACAAAAATAATTTAAAAACACAAGACCCAACTGTATGTTGTCTGCAAGAAACCCACTTTAACTATAAAGACAACTTTATAAATATAATGTATGCCAATGATATCCATTATATTATATGCCAATTTTAAAGTAAATAAATACAAGACTTTGTGGCATAGCAATAACTCAGCCTCTTTCTCTGCTCTGGGAGGGTTCTACCTGCTCCGAGGAATGCAGCACCGCAGGCCCCAGAGGGAGCTGGGGGAAGGAGGAGCCGGCCCCAGCCTGCTGCGTTTCTGCCCTGGGGCCTCCTTGCTTCCACCATCTCTGCGCCCTGGGTGAAATGAGTGTGAACTCTGTTCCCATTTGGCAGTCCAGTGTCCCCTCGGCTCTGCAGCGGGTCCAGCAGCCATGTGATTAAAAGTGAGAGGGGAACGCAGACTGCCGTGGCTCAGGTCCTTGGGCGTCACCTTGCAAACCAAAAGGTCGCCCTTTCGATTCCTGGTCAGAGAACTTGCCTGAGTTTCAGGCCAGGTCCCTGGTTGGGGGCTGCTGATTGATGTTTCCCTCCCCCTACTTTCTTCCCTTCCTTCCTCTCTCTCTAAAAACAAATAAATAAAATCTTTTAAAAAATAAAAATGGGAAGAGAGCAGAGGCTCCAGGCAGGCAGTGATGCCAGTTGTTAACCAGCCTCAGCTGCAGCATGGTCCACCAGAAAGGAGACAGCCAAGCGACAGGACTGAAAGATGCCGCCTCGTGCCGCAGCCCAGGGCTCTGGGGTCTCTGTGACAGCTGGACACTGGGAATGCTGGGGAAAGAGGTGGCCACGGTGGCAGCCATGGGACAACTTTAATGGCAGGGTCGTTGGGAGTTGAGGATGTCCAGAGCTTCGAGGTCAGCTCTTGCATGTAAGCAGCCCCTACAGAACATTAAAGGCCTGGGGTCATGAGGCAGCTGGAGCAGGGGGAATAACAGTAGGTGAGTGGGGCCAGCCCGGCTGGCCAGCATGGGTGAACTCCTAGAGAGCTCCCCAGGTTGGAGCAGGCGTGCACCGGCCACTTTACCACGCCTGACCGCTCCATCCTCCAGGCAGAGTAAAGCAGGGAAAGGATGTCCCATCCTATCAGCAGCACAGAGAGGGTGTGACCTCCCTGAAGACACACAGCATGTGATAACTGAGGTAGGCCTAGAGCTCAGAAGCAATGGCTCCCCGCTGGGCTTCCTGCAGACACTGGTTATGATTATGAAAAAGACTCTCACCACGACTTGAGCTCAATAGAGTGCTGAGGGTGGGCGGGGGCGGGGGTTCCGGCTGGTATGGGCAGTAAGGGGGAGTCGTTTAAAGGCAATAATAAAACCACAAAAACTGGCCTGTGTTTTTAATGATCACTCTACACTTGCAATTCTGACCAGAGCCGGTGATTAAATTACTGCTCCAGTTAGAAATCTTTTGTGAGTGTAAGTACTAAACAATCACGGATGTCCTGGCCAGTGTAGCTCACTTGGTTAGAGCATCATCCCACACACCAGAAGGTTGGGGGTTCGATTCCCGGTAAGGGCACATATAGGAGGCAACCAATTCCTCTCTCTCCCTTCCTCTCCCTCTCTCTAAATTCAGCAAATATATTTAAATAAACAAACAACCACTGGGGTTGCTGTTAAGAACATGATATCAGCATGTTTTCAAACCACTTTTCCTGTAACAGACACTGTGTTCCACCTGACAGTGAATCCAGAGAACTTCTTACACCCTTGGCCCCGGCATACCCAGGCCCTACTGCAGGCATTTGTTTCAAGTTTGGTAACGATGTGGAGCAGCTCGGCCGGACCTCAGACACGGGCGGCGCTCCACCGCAGCCCACACCTCGCAGCACAGGAACAGCCGGCCTACAGGAGCCCAGCGGCGCTGCGGGCGGCGACGAGAGGCAGAGCTCAGCCCCTGTGGCCCCGGGGCTGCGTTCGGCCCGCCCGCCACACCCTGAGCCTCCTGGACTCAGTCTTTGCTAGTGTTCCTTCATGTGTCATTTTTCCTCTTTGCAAAAAAGAATATGATAAAATATTCATTACAGTTTTCCTTTTTGGTCTATAATATTGTATTTGTTTAGTTCATTATTCTTCGCTGCCATAGGTATATATCTGTGAAGTCCAATAAAAGAAAATGTTCACTCTTGGCATTTTCTTTGACCATTATTCTTATTACTCATTTTATTTTGTGAGTATTGAGGACAATAATTATGTGGCATGGGGAGGGACAGAGGCAGCTGGCGCCTGAAGGCTGACTCCGTGTCTGGCAGTCCTCACCCGAAACTTCACCTCAACCTCAGGAGGTGGGCTCCTGCAACCTATTTTACAAGTAAGGAAACCGAGGCTCAGTGAGGGGGCGGTGTGAACCCAGGACTACACAGTAAGTGGCAGGAAGGGGATTCAAACCCCAGGTCAGCCTGACTTCAAAGGGTATGTCTGAAATGCCAGTGAGTGTGGAGACCCTGCCCGAGCAAGTCAGGGGGACATGGACTGGGGCAGTCAAGGAGGGCTTCCTGGAGGGTGGGGTGCTGGGAGGGATGTCTACAGGGGAAGGCAGTGAAGTGTGAGGACCATGTGAGGAATCGGGGAACGGGCCTTCCAGCTGGAGCCCTGGCACTTCCTGGGTATATGGCTGTGGCGTTCCCTCTCTGGAGTTTTCAAAGACCCGGGATTCCACAGATCAGGCTCAGACAGTGGTCTGGGCAGTGACCTTGGCTGGTGATTATGAATTTGCCCTGCCCCATGTCTAAGAACTGGACCCCGAGTCTCCCTGGCACACCCCATCCTGCACCTGCAAGTCCAGATGACATCGTGGTTAAAAACATAAACCTGGTTCGGAGTCCCAGATCCACCACCTCCTTCCCAGATGCATGACCTTGGATATGGCTTGTCCTTAACCCCAGCACCCTACACCGTAAATAAGGGTCATCATACTGACCTCGAAGGGTGGTTGTGAGAACTAAACAGAGTAATGATGCCTGGTATTTATTAGGCAGCTCTTACATGCCAACACTCCGCTAAGGGTTCTCATAAGTCTTCCCCAAAACTACGTTGTCATTTATGAACGGGACAGCGGAGACCCAGAGTGGTGGTGTTACTTGCCCCATGCCATACCACTCTTCTGCTCAGCTCAGTGCTTGACTCACGGGAAAAGGTAACTACAATCGTCATTGCACACCAGCCCCCCCTCCCCGCCCACACACACACCTTAATGTTTCTGGAATGAGGATGTGTCCCACAGCCGATGCGGAAGGAACACACTGACCGGTAGGCCGAGGGTGACTTAGCCATTGTCCGCTGTCCAGTTGCCTGCATGGCTGTGATAAAGGCTGATGGAATTTTACCAGGTCCCAAGTTTCACTTAAAATCACTTCTGAAAGGATGCCGCCTGACCACGCAGGGTCACCGAGTACACTGTCGCTCTCCAGACAATGCAGTTAGAAGAAGTGAAAATGGCCAAATTCGGCCAAAGAAAGTTTAGACTCTAACTGTGGAGAATTTTGATCAAGTCAGGAAAGGAGACCGTGACGTACAACTTCATAAATAAAAACATTCCAGTGTCCGGTGTCGGGTTTTTTAAGGGGCACCCCTGATATGTTGCTTTTTTCCACCCAAAAGTTGTTATTAAATACACATAATATTCTTCTTTCAAAAAACATCTAGTAATTGGTAATGCCATAGAATCAAGTAAGTCCAGCAAAACATTCAGTATTCTTCTGGTTGTGAGCAACAGAAAATGCACTCAAGCCCTGGCCAGGTAGCTCAGTTCGTTAGAGCACTGTCCCCATATGCCAAGGTTGTGGGTTCAATCCCCCATCAGGGCACATATAAGAATCAACCAATGAATGCATAAGTAAGTGGAAGAACAAGCTGATGTTTCTCTCCCCTCTTCCCTTCCTCTATACAATTAATTTTTTAAAATCTAAAAAAAAAAAACAAACCCCACTTCGAACTGGCTTGAGTGAAAAAGGTATTTCATTGTTTCCCTTCCCCATGCTACCAGCAACTCCGGCCCCACCCTCCCTCGTTTGATGCCTCCCGACTTCCCTACGGTGTTTCCACATCTTGCCTTCAAAGCTGCAACCAGGCGAAGCAAGATCCCACAGGCTGGGCTGGATCTTGCTGGAAATCCTCTGTGGGGGTCTTGGGTGCCAAAATCTGATTGGTGGTGGGAGGGAGTCTTAAAGCTTCATTTGCATAATAAGCACCTTATTTTCTCTAGATGGTGCTTCATTTCTGGGTGATGGAATGGTTTGTGGTGGAGGTTCAGAGGGGTCAAGCACCCGCCAGCCCACCCCTTGGTTCCCTCATTGTCACCAATTTAAATTAGAGGAAGCAGGGCGCTGGGTCCAGGGGGCTCAGTCCACTGCCGGGTGCACTGCCCGGATCCCCAGGCAGCAGTGTTGACAGCTACAGCCAGCTCTTGCCCAATGCATCCCGTTCTTCACACACAGCATGAGGTCTCTCCAGGTACAAGGTGGGCACCATGACTGAGAGGTCTGACTGCCTCTACTGCAGGGGCCCTGCAGGGGGAGAAGTGTGGGGAGAAGGACGCTCCGACCCAGCCTGAAGTGCCTTGACAGGTCCTGGGTGCACACACGAGTGGAATGCCGCTAGCCCGTCAGCGAGGACACCCAGGAGGGACGCTGTGAGAACAGCCACTGGCACAACGCCTGCTCCCACCATGCCGGGGGCCTGTGCCTGAAGTGAGACCCTGCAGCCAAGGACCACGAGATCCTGTGCAACAAACGCACCACGCAGGAGGACTCCCCCAAGTTCAAGGGCCACGTCAAACCGGTGGTGACAGAAGATCGGAACATGAGGTACAAGGAGACTCTGACACAAAGGCTGCAGGTCAGTCATCCGGACTGGAAGCTCCTTCTGTAAGGGGCAAACATGAGCTGTGTGACTTGCCACGAGGCCACCTCTGCCAGGCATCACGTGAAGTGCACCGGTGTGGCGGCCCGTGAAGGACAATCCCGGCACCACAGCTGCTTCCACTGCAAAAAGTGCTCCATGAACCTGGCCGCCAGTTGCTTTGTCTTCATCAGGAACAAGTGTGGTGCCCAGACTGAATCAAAAAGCCGTAGAATGATGGGGCCCCTGTCCCGTAAAATGGAACTGAGTCTTGTCCTTGTGTCTTCGCCCTCTGCCGTGAAACCATCCGTAGGGAAAGAGCGGCCTTTCACCTCTTCAAAGCTGCTCCTTCTGTCTTTCCTCCCACGTTCCAGTATTAACCCAGACAAAGGCTCACAGCGGTCATTTAGGATTTACCAGAAAGCAGCTCTGCAGTGAAGTCAAAGTCAATGGCAGTTAAAGAGTGAACACTTAGCTAGACGGACTCTTCTGCATGGTCATCCGAGAGCAGCAAAGTGCTAACCATTTAGCTGCTCAGTGAACGTCAAGCGAGAAGCCTCAGAGGTGAAGCCTCCACGGCGATGCCCCTCACGGCCCAGCGGGGACCCATCGAGTCACCACACAGCACCCGGGTGGCGGTGGCTGCCCCGACTCCCTGCTCTCACCCTGTTCTGTGAGCAGGCAGAGAACCTACCAAAATGCATGGTTTAACTTCCTCATCAAAACCTTCCTTTTCTTCTTCTCTTGTGCTTTCAAAGGACTAACACAAATCTCTTAAAAGTGGACATTGGAACTTAGCTGCGAGTCTAAACTGCCGTTTGCCCTGTACTAATGTCTGACTTCTCTGTGGGTCGTGTTTTCTGGAATTTCAAGCATGGGACACGCTGGTGGTTGGGAAAAAGTAGGCAGCTCCGAGAGGACGAGCCTGCAGTGCAGCCTCCCTCCGGAACATGCCCGCACCTTTCTTCCCCCTTTCTCAGGCCCGTGAACTTTCCTTCCCCTGGACTCTAAGGTCCCCACTAGACTTGCAGCCAGCGGAGCAGCGGGCAGCAGCAGCTCATCCTGGGCTGACCCCCTGATCTGTCTCCAAAGCCCCCTTTTCGCTGATTCCCAGAGAGCTCACAGCAGCCCCGCCTTGGCTCACTCCTTTCCTGTCACGTTTCTAAGAAACCGAAGCAGAGCGCCGCCTGGGCTCTCTCCTGTTGCCTCTTCCACCCCAAGTCCAGCTTTATCTCACCGTCCACAGCTCTGATACACTTACCCTCAAAGTCACCTGGACTGCACTGTGGAATCTTTCCCGCGCCCAGTCAGGAACCCGCACACTACGGGCTGGCCTGAGGCAGACCTGCCTGCGCCCAGTCCTGTTCCCGGGGCACATGAACAGAATCTGCCCAGCCTGGTAGGACTTCAAATGAGGGTGCAATTGAGGACAATATTTATGACCTAGAAAGCTGTCAATGATATAAGTGCAGAAGGGAAATTGTGAGAAGGTGCATATAGCATGAAAGTGTGTGTGTGTGCGTGTGTGTGTGTGTGTGTGTGTAAAACCCACAGTGGTTAAGAGCCGAGGATCTGCAGCCAGATCGCTTAGAATAAAATCTGGCTTTCACCTCTTACTTACCTAGGGCATTTTACTTAAACTTGCTATGTCTCAATTTCTTCATCTGTAGAATAGGGCTAAAAATAGGGGTGAGGTGAGGAGGATTCCATGAGATAGTCCATCTAAGGTGTTTAACTCAGGTCTGGGCATACAGTAAGTGCTCAGACAATGTTAGTGGTTAGTCTCGTCAGCCTCCTGTGCGGGGTCCTCATTCCCACGGTCCCCTGCAGCCCGGCTCCGGAACTGAGCGCCCCACAGCTGCCGGCTGCCCATTGTTCCTGCCTTCCTGCGCTGGCTGCCCCGAGAATCCGGCCGGAGCGGCTCCAGCCCAGGCAGGGGAGGCATCCGGGCACCCCTCTCCCTCCTTGATGGGCGATCAGCCAGCACCCTCCTGCCTTCAGCACCCACCTGGGGAGTGTGAGCACTGGGCTGTGAGTCCTGGGGCCTCCATTTCCGCTCTAAAAAAACAAGACAGCAGAGGTGCCCAGCTCACAGGGACCCAGAAAGGTTCAATAAGGCCACACGTGCAGGAGGCCGAGCGCTCTGCCTGGCTTCCTGCCGTGAGCACCTCTGTCCTCAAAGGTACTGGCTGAGGCCAGCTTCCAGTATGCAGCTCCCAGCAGGGTGCAAGGGGCCCTGATTTAGCCCTTAGTGTCTGGGCCCAGAGAGATTCCTCGGAAAACCACGCCACCTCTCCCTACAGCCCCTGCCCCCAGCACCGGACAGAAAGCGGGTGAAAGGGTTGAGCTGCTTTTCCAGGCTGACTGCCAGAAGAGGCAGGGTCAGGAGCCCTCGCATCCTGGCTCTGCTACTGAATTGCTGTGTGACCTTGGGCAAGGCCTTCCCCCTCTGTGCCCCAGTTTCCTTCCTCTACCACAGTAGTCCCCAGTCTTTTTGGCACTAGGGACCAGTTTTGTGGAAGACAATTTTTCCATGGACTGAGGTTGGGGGAGGGTTTGGGGGTGATTCAAGCGCCTTACACTCAAGCTCACCCCTTGCTGTGCAGCCAGGTTCCTGATAGGCCCAGACCAATCCGTCCCCAGGCCTGGGGAGGATGGCGTCCTCTGCTCCACTGGCTTAGGAAGGCAGGTGTGGCTCCTCTCCAACCCCCCCCTCCCCGCCAGTGCTCCTGCTGGCTGGGTCACCGCAGGAAAGCTGACCCCTCCAGGGCTCAGTTTGTTTTATCTGCAAAATGGTATGCCCACATAGATTAGTGAGATTCCTCCTGGTCTCCAGGTATTTCGCTTATCTTTCTGTCACTCTCTCCCCACTTCTCTGCTCAGAAGAGGACCTGTGCCTCACCCTGGGTCAGACTCTTAGAAGCTCCAGGAGAGTAAGGCAGAGCCTTTGCAGCCTGTCCTCATGCTGGGCAAACCCAGGCCCAGGCCCATGTGTCCAGTGTGCTGTCCCCGCACCCTGGCCTCAGGGCACGGAGGGCGCCTCTGTGTCCACAGGCTGGCTTTGATGTGACGTGGGCAACACAGGACGGCATGCAGAGTGCCCGGGGTGCTGGGGTGAACCTTCCGTCCACAGAGGGAGTTCACGCAAGACTCAGGAGGAGGAGCAGGGGCCTGAACCTCCTTCGCAGCTTCAAAGCTTAACCCTGTTCTCAGAACACCCCTCAGGAGGAGGCCCTCTCTGGGAGGGGACCGAGCCTGCAGGGCTTCTCCCTCGCGCTGCCTGCCTTCCCGCTTCCTCTGGGCTGCCCCCCAGTCTTCATCGGTTCCCGGTTTTGATGGGGGCAAGTGTGGGGGGCTCGAATGCTCCCATAGTGTCCATCCACTTCCTCAGAGCCATCCCAAATAAAGTCACCCCCAGAGACATTTTAGGAATATATTGTGCCCCTGGAAACACACAGCCTTGGAATGAGCCCCTCCAGCCAGCATTTTCCAAGCCTGGCTCCTGCTTTCAAGTTCGCCTGCCTGAGTTCACTAGTGGGTTCAGCAAGGACAGGCTCTCCCACCGAAAAGAGTCGCCTTCTGTGGAAGGCCGTTTGGAGTATAAAGGCACAATTCCCCATGTTACTCATCTATTTCATTTAATCGTCACTCAGGTTCCACAGGTCAGGAAACACTGTCTGATTTTACAGCGGTGGAACCTGAGGCTCCGGCCAGATCGGAGGGTAGGGCTGTCAGGCGCCACAGTCCCGCTCTCTGGAATGTCGGCTGCCTTTTCTTCCCTGCAGTGCCCTCATGCCCCAGGTGGGTCCCCACCCCCACCCCAGGACACAGCTGCTCCCGCTGCCCCTGTGCAGGTGATCACAGCTGCCTGGCAGACACCCCGAACAGAGGCCTGAGGTCGTCACCGGTGTCATTCTCCATATCATTTCCCATGCTCTGCCCTCATGCAGATGTAGTGGGACGGCGTTTCACTGAGCCCTGGTGATTGGGTGGGGTCACGTGACTAGCCCTGGCCATGGAAGTAGGAGAATTGGCATTTGCCCCTAAGCCTGGCGTCCTTTATTGCCAGGCGGAGACCCGCTCCCACTGCGGAGGCTACTGATGGCCTTTGAGACAGATGGTGGCTGCCACAGCGCCCGGGGCCCTGGAGTGAGAAGCCAGCCGTGAAGGGCCCTGCCAGCCCGCCACAGCTCCCTGGAGTGAGCGACAAATGCCTTCATGCCGGGAGCCGCTGAGGTCTGGGGCGGCTCGTCCTGCAGCACGGCCCAGCCTACCTTGATGAGCGCAGAGCTCCAGAAAGCCAAACGAAGATGGGAGCTGAGAGACAGCCTGGAGGACCTTCTGTGTCTGGAGACCCGTTTGGTTTTCTTTCACGCAATGATCAGTCAGGTGTAGCCACAGAGGAGAGCCTCGGGAAAACCAAGGTTCTTACACTCACAGGTCCTGGAGACAGGAGGTGTGCTAGCCACGCGGGGCCACGTGGGAAAGCACCAGCGCCGTCAGAAGGCAGGAGCTGGGGCGGAGGCTGCCAGGACCACGGCCTTCACTGAGGTTTCTGTGGGCAACGCAGGGCAGGGGCACAGTTCAGGTTGGCCCAGGCTAGACGGGTGGTCTCCCATTGCCGGGTACCGGCTCTGAGATGAGGAAGGGGAGAAGTGTGGCCCCCTGGGTGTGGGAGCTGGCGGAGGAAGCCTGGCTCCCGGCGCACAGAGCCAGTGTCCAGGTCGGGCACCTGTGGAGTCTGGGCTCAGCAGGGAACGGAGTGCCGGCGAGCTGGCCCCTTGTCGGATCTCAGCACGTCTTGGTGTGAGTAGCTGAGACTGACGGTTGCCTACCAGCTGTTCTCCCCCTTTCCTTTCTGACAGAACCCGGATATTACCTGACATTGTGCCTAGCGCAGACTCCACTTCCCAGCCTCCCGTGCAGCTGCGTGACCCTGTGATTAAATTCTTGCCGCCTGACTGTGTCAGCTGAAGTCTCCCTGGACCTCCTGGTGGGCATCCTGGAGGAGGCCAGCTCAGCTCATGGGAGGCAACCTTTTTTGCTCTGCTTCGTCCTCCCGCTGCCTGGAATGTAGTTCTTAGTTGTTGTCTCTGAAAGCACCGCGGCTGTACTGGGTGGTGCAGAGTCCACAGTGGGTGTAAAAGTGGAAAAGATCGGGAAGACGTTTCAGTCCATAAGGAAGGCTTCACAAAATCTCCTCTGCAATTGACCCTCCAGGAGGACGCCCAGCTGGAGAAGCCCGCGGTATCAGGTCAGCCATGGGAGCGGCTTTGAAGAGACACCTCCAGGTGAGCTTAGGTCACTGGGCACACTTTCCCCGACCGTGGAGCGGGGCCACTCGGGCAAAGCAACTCAGACGACTGGAGAGGTAGGGTTTTGAACATACATTCTAGAATTCTCTTCACCTTCCTTCTCCTGCCCAAGCGCCCCAAGATCCCATGCTCCCCCACCCTGCAGCCTTCTGCAGCATGAGCAAGGCAAAGGCAGGAAGAGCACGAGTTTCCCTATCCAGCTCTCCCAGGAGACTTTGGAAGGGCAGCCAGGCCCCCCGAGATGTGGGGCAGAGAGTAGGGGAGGGAAGTCCAGTGTGAGGGACTCCAGCCCGCGCTGACTGGTCTGTGAGCCAGAAACCGCCCCCAGCCCCTACCCAGGCTCCCCGACTGTGAAATGAGGCAGCTATACTAACCCTGCCTCCCTCCCAGGGGTGCTGGGGGGCCCTGCTCTGAGCGGAGAGGCAGGCGGGAGGAAGGAAAGGGCCAGTGTGCAGTCAGCCTGGCTGAGCAGGTCACTCCCAGTCACAGGAAGCGAAGAGCAGTGACACATGTCTCGGTGGTCAGGAGCCCCGGACCCGGTGTCTGGCAGGTCTGGGTCCAACGGCATGGCCCACCACTCACAACCTTGTGACCCTGAGCCTGAGCTTTCTCATCTGCAAACCGGGCGTGATTCCTGTAGACAGGGAGGGACGCTGATGGACACGAGCCCCTAGTCCAGGGCCTAGCACAGAGCGGCCCCTCAGTAATGGGTGGGTTGTCCCCGATCCATTCCTGGTCTCAGTGATGTTTGCATTCTTATGGGCCCCCCTGTTTCAACCCCTCTCCCCATGCGGGGTGAGTCCCCCACCTAATGATGCTTCCAATAGAGGAGAGTCCGTTTACCAGCATGCCTTGCGGTGAGGACCTGGGCACATGATTCAGGTTCCACCAGTCACAAGCCCCTGGTGCAGACCTTCGGGGGAATCCATGTCCTATGGAGGCAGGGGCACTCGGGCCCATTCTGGCAGTGCCTGCATGCAGTGTCTGGAGTCCTCGGGGACAGAGGTTCCGCAGGGACTGACTGCGTCTGGGCGTCGGCGGGACAGCCTGCCATGTCGATGCCCCATGGCAGGGGGCCAAGGCCCTAGGTCCTCCGAGCTGGGCTCTCTGACTCCCTGGGTCTGTGGGCTCCCCAGTGTCCTTGGATACGTTCCTTTGCTGCTTAAGTCACCCACGGCCAGTTTTGGCTGACGGTGACCACAAACCCCCGCCGTCTCCCCAGGCCCGAATGTTCTGGACAGTCCCTTTAAGGATGTTCTCTGAACGGCTGACCTTCCCCTTCCCGTGTGTGCAGATGCAGCATCTGTGTCTCTGGCCAGCTTTCCCCAGGCAATTACAAAATAAGACCCAGGTCCAGAGCCAGCGTGGCAGAAGCCACATAAACGGGGAGAGTATACCTCTGCAAGGGGAAAGCGGGCCAGTTCTGGGTTGAACCCCAGTTCCACAACTTACATGTGTGATCTTGGGCCCACACCATACCTCTGAGCCTCGGTTTCCCTATCTGTCACACACCCCACAGGTTTAAAGGACATGAGGGATGGAAAGTCCCTTGCCCCAGGCCTAGCACATTGTGGGCACTGGACGTGATGAGAAACGGGTCAGGAAGGAGGAGTGAAATAGTACTTACGTTGCTGTTTGCTTCAGAATCAACTTGGAGAGGTGAGTCAGATCCAGTAGGCTGGGGCCCCTTGGATCTGTCTTTTTAATGTGTCCCCAGCCTAGAGGTCTCTGCTATAGGTGGCCGGGGCCACCGCACTTGGAGAAATGCGGGATCTGAGGAGGAGGATGCAGGAGGGGGGTGCAGATGGCTGGGCCGCCTCGGCGGGGGGATGTTAGCTCCTCTCTCACTGGAAGCTTTTAGAGGGACCGTCTCAGGGGCAATCCAACCTGAGCTTACGGGCCAGGAAAGATGCAGGTAATTTCAGTGTATCTGATCTTCCATCACATTGAGAACCGTGATGGGTACATTTTTCTCCCTCAGATAATGCAATATCCAATAACACGGACGGGCATATAACAGTTCACATGTAGTTGGCACTTCCCCGAGTCAGGCATTAAGCGAGCACTTTATGTGTGCTAATAGAAACAGAGTGAAGTCATGTTCCCCACCTCACAGGTGAGGAGACTGAGGCCCAGACAGGTCACGTGCCCAAGGTCACACGGCCTAACAGCAGGGGTTTGAGCCTAAGCTGTGCCCCGTCAGGATGTCACATCCTGTGAGGGCTCTACAGGCTGGGGTCTCTGGCCGGTGCCTGTGCTTCCAGGCAAGGGGCCGAGGTGCTGGGTGGGACTCAGTGGGGTGCAAGTGTGAGGGACCGTAGCCCTTCAGCTCACCAGGCCCCCGACCCTCTAGGGTCCTCAGCTACTACCCGGGACATCTGTGACGTGGCTGCCGGGGCAGCTCCACTCAGTTCACAGTCAAGGCCTGGCCTTTCCACCCGGGCACGTGGCCTCGGACAAGGTGCCTCACTGTCGGGATCTGGGGCTGCTGTGAGCAGCAGAGAGACCGGGTTCTGCTCCGGGCCCAGCACAGCACCCGACGTGGAGCCCAACAGACGGCGTCTCCCCATTGTCACCATTCAACGGCAGGGATGCGGCCATGGCGAGGTGACTGGTGTTTTGCTGCCCCGCCCAGAGCCCAGACCACAGAGGGCAGGGGCGCAGCTGGTCCTTCTCTCTGCCCAGCAACCAACCATTGCCCCTTCTTCAGGTAAGAGCACTGCCACCTGAACCAGGTAACTCGTGTTTCTGTAGCATCCAGCTGGGCTGATTCCACGGGGAAGCCACGCGCTGGCACTTACTGAGTGCCAGCGGTGTCCTGGGCACTGCTTGTGACTAACTCATTCGATCCTCAGCACAAGCCTGTAAAGCGGGTCCCAGTATTCCCCTTGTGGATGTGGAAACCGTCACTCAGAGTGGTGTGGTAACTCGTGCAGTGTCACAGATCTGGGACGCAGATCTGCGGAGGTCGGCCTGCCCGCCCACCTCTGGCGTGAGTGAGCCATCGTTCGTCACGGCGATGGACTTTCCCAGGAGGGGCACTTACTCATTCAATAAGCAGGCACTGAGGGCCCACTGTGTGCCGGGCAGGGCGCTCGGCCCGGGGTTGGAGCCTCACAGACAAGCCCCACCCTCAGGGAACACCCAGCAGGGGCACAGAAATGTTGCGCCTCCTGGGTCACATCCAGTGGCAGCAGCTGCCTGTGACCTCGTTGTCAGAGGATCCTGAGCCTCTTCTGGGCTCAGCAGGGAGTGTAGAGGCCGATTGCTCAGGTCTGCCAAGGGCGCTGCAAGGAAGTCTCTGAGCGTCCGCTGTGCGGTGGACACTTGTCTCACTTTTGGAGGTTGTTCATACAAATGTATACGGAAGCAGAAACATATCCAAGTCAGAGCACATGTTCCAGTTTCTATTTTGAAAAGAGCCATGGCAGGGGAAGGATAAGCAGGCCCTGCCTTTGAGGAACCTGGGGTCTGGCTGGCAGCCTGCAGCATGCATGAGCAGCCCCAGGTGGTTACTGTCACAGAAGGAACTGGGACACCTGGTCCAGCCCTCCCAGGTGGGTGGGACACGTGATGGCCATGGCCAGGGGAGCGCCCTGGAAGGGCAGCCCAGGGGACCTGGCTGCGTGGAGTGGGGGGTGCAGCAGGCCGTCCAGAAGCAGTAGCACAGGCAGAGGGGGCAGGGCTGAAGTGGGGACGGGGGGGGACTCCAGCCTGGCTGGGGCAGAGGTGTTGGGGGGACAGGGTAGAAAAGGTGATAAACGGGGCTCAGGGTGGACCGTGGAGGCCTCAATGTCAGGTCTGGGAGCTTGGGCCTGACCGTAACCCACCCCTTTTCACCCTTCAGTGGGGGCTACTGGAGGCCTTGAGCAAGGTCACGCCCAGTGAAAGGGACTTCTCAGGGGGTGGAGTAGGGCTAAGTCAGAGATGGGGGTGGCTAGAACACCGTGGAACGGAAAGACAGGTCCTGTGTGTAAGTGGGGGTTCGGGGACCGGGTCCTAAGTCCTAAGAGGTGCTGTGTGACCACAAACAAGTCCTTTGCCCTTCCGGGCTGGTTTTTTCCATCTTCTTTTAAAGGCCCTCTTAGACCGTGAGGGGTGTGTGGGGGGGAGGGGGAGGGCTGTCAGTGGGTTCGGTCGGGATCTATTTACTTTCGCTGGTCTTGAAGACCTGGCCTGGGGGCGGGGGGCCCCTCTCATGGCTTGCTTACATCATGCTGCACGACCGTGCGGCGCAGCCCTGGGTGTGTCCCCACGTCAGCTGCACGCGGCATTTTCCTCACTGAAGAGAACACAGGGCCTCGGAGCCACTTTCCAGCCGTTCGACTTGGAGAGGGGCTGTGCCTCTTGCGCCGGCTTCCCTGGGATGAGGGGCCCAGAGGGGAGGCCTTCAAAGCACCTGGGGCACCACTTTCTGCTCTGCGGGCAGGACCGAGGGAACGTCTGGACCGGTCGAGAGTTTTTATGAGTTTATTTGAATCAAACTGACAATTGCTGGGAAGCAAAATCTCAATGAAATAAGAACACGCTCGGGAGGACGGCAGTTTGCAGCTCACTGCGTACATTAGAATCAAAGGAGAAGACGTAAGGGCGGTTCCCTGACCCTCGCGGGTGGTGGGTGAAGGGGGTGGGAGAAAGCAAGTGGAAGAAATCTCTGGGGCCGGACAGAGAGTAAAACAGAGATGTTCGGCTCTGTCACATGGGTGGGCGCAGGCGAGCCCATGCGAACACTCAGCGCGCAGCGGTGGCCCGCGGGGAGGAGCTGGCACGCAGGGTCCCGTGGTCTCTGCTCTGGTGTGGGGGTGTCAGGGTCTGGAAAAGGTACTCTGACGCTTCAGAAATATTGTTATCTTAAACGCAAAGGACAGTAGACGGGCCCACTTGAGGTAAAGATTGAATTTTGAAAGGGAGCTAGGGGCCGAGGATGTGACTGTCCCCCAGATCCACTATTAAGGATTTTTATGTTCCAACCACCCTATGCAGTTACTTTCAGTCTCTGAGTTTGTGAGGCCGCCATGCAGGCCACCCCTGAGCTTGTCAGATTTAGTGTGTGGCCCTTTTTCGTCCACAGCACTCAGTAACAAATGCTTTTCTTGCTATTGTCCCTGTCACATTTCCTGTGGGGACTCCCGGCCGGCCGCAAGCTCCTCAGAGGAACAGTTATCTCCTCCATGGGGCTGAGCACCAGCCGGGGCCCCAGTCAGGCAGGACCTGGCACCCACGGCTAGCACAGCTCCACCAGGGCTTGTCCTGGGGACTGTGACGTGAGGCTGCCCGGCCTGGTGAGCAGCCAGATAGGCGCCTGCCCCACCCTGCGTGGGTGCCCCATGTCATTCACAGGGGACTGCCCCGCCCACAGGTCCCAGTCCCTTCCCAGGCAGCAAGTGTAACAGGCTCCTCTGTGCAACCAACCCTACCAGGAACAAAATCTACCCCCTTTTCTGTTTAATTTTATACGATTATTCTTGGGTTATGTAATACATTCAAATGTTTCGAAATTTAAAAGCCACCAAAAAAATGTGTTATAAAAAAATATCTGGCCCTGGCTGTTGCAGCTCAGTGGATTGAGTGCTGGCCTGGGAACCAAAGGGCCGCTGGTTCGATTCCCAGTCAGGGCACATGTCTGGGTTGCAGGCCAAGTCCCCCAGTAGGGGGCGTGTGAGAGGCAACCACACATTGATGTTTCTCTCCCTCTCTTCCTTCCTCTCTCTCTAAAAATAAATAAATAAAATCTTTTAAAAAAAAATCCCCTCCTACACCAGCACAAAACCCCTTAGTTCCCCTTTCTGGACACGACCAATCTAAATTCCTTCTTAAAGCAAATTTAACTTGTTTCCTCCTTGCAAAAATCATAAGCCTTCAAAGCAAAAACTAACTTTAAAAGAAAACCAAACATGACCACCTTGGAATAGACACGAAAGTCCAAACCAACCCCACCCACCACCCTGATCTCCTGCACGTTGGTCTGTGTCCTGCTGGACTGTTTTCAGCGCATGCCCACTTTTCAACAAATGAGAACAAGCTACAAGGGGAGCACAGCAGTGCTGACTTCTCGGTATCTTCCCTCTGCCTCAGGAACATTTCCTCGTGGCTTCTTCTGTGAGTGGCTGTGATGGCTGTGTGGTCCTCCAGAAACACTGACTTACTGAACCAGACCCCGGTGACAGGCACTTGGGGTTTCTAGGTTTCCCTATAATAAGCAACATGGTGATGAGTCCTACTTTTTATTTTTACTTTTAAGCCAATTCCTAGAAGAGGAAATGTTGGGTTACAATTTTTTGAGACCCTGGATACCCATCCAACTGTGCTCATGTCCAGCAGGACTGGTGTCCGATCCAAATCTGATTTCTCAAGGCCAAGAAATCTCAGCTCAAACCCCTTTTGACAGTGGCAGCTCCGTGTGCCCCTGACCCCGCCTCAGCACCCAGAGGAAGGCCAAAGCCCTCCTCCAGGCCTGGTGACTTCTTTGTTTACCCAGCCAGGAAGAATCACCTGGGCCAGTCCCAGGCCTGGGTGAGTCAGCTGACCAGGGGATGGGCACCACCCTTTTGGGAGCAGGAACCCCACTGGGACAAGGGCCGCCACCCTCCAGGGGAAGCACAGACTCTCAGCAGCGGCTGGAGAAGGACGGTCGCAGCTCCTGGCCTGCAGGTAAGAGCCGCGCCCCCACCCCACCGCCCCTACAGACTGGGACTGACATAAGCGGGCTTTGTTCTCACCCCGTCCTCCTCCTTCCGGGACTCCCAGGCAGGTTCCTTTCAAGGTGGCTCCCCTCAAGTGTAAACTGGGCTTTCCTCTTCTGCCTCCAGCCCTGGACCAGGTTTGGGGGCTGAGATGGGAGCCCCGGGCTCCTTCTGACTGCCTACAAGGGTGCTCAAGGAGATGGGGCCCATACTTTGCTTCCTGAAGTGGGCCCTTTCAAGTCCAGACTGAAGGAAGCCATTGCCAGAAGGAGCTGGGAGCACAGGCGTCAGTTTCTAACTTCTCTGCCTGAAGCCGTTCTATCAACAGCCGCCCCCCATGGCAAGGAACACCTTGGGCCAGTGCCTTAACCTCTCCGACAACTGGTTTCCTCACTTGGAGACTCAAAGTGGCCCCACAGAGTCAAGGGAACCAAATGAGATAATGGACATGAGGCCAGTAGTGCCCTCCACACAGAAGATGAAAATGGAGTTTACGAGGCCAGTGTGCCGGGGCAGGCACTGCGCCGGCTGCCTTGCATACAGATGCCCCAACTAATAATAATTCTCGTATCACTGTAACTTTTCATGGGGGCTCCCTGTGTCTACCCTGCTTCTCTATTCTCTGAACATCAGCCAGAGGGGGACCTATTAAAATAAAAGCTGGACCATGTCACTCTGCTGCTCAAAATTCTGCAGGGCCCCATCTCACTAGGGTACACGCCAAGTCCCTGCCGTGACCCACCAAGCGAGGATCTGGCCCCTCTACTAGTTCCCAACCTCCTCTCCGGTCACTCCCCTCTGAACAACTAACTGCAGCCTCACTGGTCAGATGTTTCTACACACAACAGGTGCCCCTGCCTCAGGGCCACCGCAGTGGCTGTGTCCTCAGCCAGAGCGGTTTTTCTCTACCCTTTAGGCTTTTCCCGAAGTCCCCCATCACCCCCAGCTCCCAAGCAATGAGAGCGCAAGCAATGAGAGCGTCCTGATGCTCTACCCTCCACCAAGCTTTCTCCCATTGCTTCCCACCATCTAACACTCCGGACGCACTTATTTATCCCCAGCTAGAAAGTTAACACTCCTCAAGGTCAGATGTCTTTTGTTCGCTGCCGTATTGCTGGTACCTAGAACAGGGCTGGGACTTAGGTGCTCAGTAAAGGTACTGAATGAAAACAGCTAATGACGACTGTGAGCCCTTTATGTGCTAGACACTGTGCTAAGTGCTTTCCATATGTAGCTTATCTCTTTTTAAGAACCTTTTAATCTCCACGATAACTCTGTGATGCAAATACTGTTACTTGTATTACAAAAGAAGACATTCAAAAGGACTGGTCCGAGCTTGTTCCCACAAGGCAGAGGCAACAGTATGAACTCAGTTCTTGCACCTGTCCTGCCTTTCCTGGGCAAGGTGTGGGTGGCATATGCCTTCTCTGAAGAAGCCCCAGCTTCTCTCCAGAAGGCAGCACACCCTGAGGAGGGGGGGCTAGGGTAGAGCTGTGGCCTAGCAACAGACTCTTCCTTTCCGACTCACAACACCCCTGGGCTAATTTGGCCTTCCAAGAGCTCTTCCTCTGACACTCTAACCCACGCTTCCCTCCTGCACAGTCTTCTGAAGGCTGGATGAGTTGTCCACAGAACAAGTGGGAGGACCCTAGTTTCAGCTCTTTGGAACAAAGTGTTCAGAGGAGTGTTCCCACCGCAAGTCCAAAGATGGGGGCTGATGACCCCTTTCTGTCCGGCTAAACTCGGAGGGCCTGACTGCTGACTTGTTGTGGGTGTTGTTATTGTTTTGATACTTTTTGTATCAAAAAGTGCTGAAGCTCAGGGATGGAAACTGGAAAGTGCCCTGGGAGATTCCTATGGGAGAGATGTTCCTTTTTCTTTTGGAGGTGGGGGGGCTAATTAACTGCAGGAATCTATCAGTACCAAACTGAGCAAATTCTTCCACTGTCAGTGGAGGAGCGAGACTTTCATTCTGCCCCAGCAGGCAGGCTGTGATCCCCCAGGCCCAGTGTTTTTCTTCAAAGGACCTTTCTGGGCTTTCTTTTCCCTCTGCCTGCCTTTCCACTTCTCTACAAAATGGTTGACTGGACGCCTGCTAAAAGGATTCAGATTTGAACAACGTTCTTGACCCAGAGATGGAGACAGGCAAACAAATACAGAACAGTGTGTATCCCACCCAGAAATGCCAAAGGTATTGATCACAGTGGGTGCTTAATCAATATTAGTTAAATGAATGATGATTAGCTGAATATGAGATTCTGTGGTCTAGAGAGGGAGGCTGTGGGCGTGGACATTTGGGGGAAAACTTAGAACTGGAGTTCCCCAGATGAACAAGGGGGAGAGAGAAGGTATGAATGGCATTCAAGGCAAAGTGAGCAGCATCCACAAAAGTACAAAGTCATGAACAAGCAGGGTGAGTCTCCAGATCAGCAGCTTGGAATGAAGGAAATGCAGGATGAGTGTGGAAAAATGAGGTGAGGAGTCAGGTCATGGGAGTTTGAATACAAAGTTCAAGCGTGAGATTTATCTTGAGGACAAACGCTGGGTATGGACGGCTTCAAGAGCAGGAGCTGATGGTAACCCAGATTTCTGGCTCAGACCATGGGCTGGATTTAAGGACCATCGTAGAGGGGCAGCAAAGCTGGGGAAATGAGTTCAGGAGACTGCGAAGATCTGGAAGGCAGCTGGGCTTTCAGGCCTGGGCCCACCTATCCCCAGAAGAGGATTCTCCCCTGCCATTCTTCTGAGCCCCCCAGAATTCACTGTCTCCTTCCTTCCTTCAAGAGGCCTTCCTCCTTGTCCTAGTCTTTCATCCTGCAGCTCATAGACTGAACTGCCTGAGTCCCTTAGCAGTGGGTCCAATTTTGCTATGGGAAGTGACCTATTCGGCCAAGCACAAGTCCCCTATCCTGGCAGCGGGGGCCCAAATCGCTCAGCCCAGGCTGAGACTGCAGGTGAATCAGTGTGGAGTGGGGCGGGGCACTGGACCCTGGGCACCTGCTCAGGCAGGAGTCGGGGCCAGACAGGAAACCCACGAGAGAATGGGAGGGAGGGACTATGGCGTCACAACGCCTAGGAAATAGTCGATCGAAGGCCCTTCAAAACTCTAGGGAGCGAGGGCAAAGACTCCTGTTCAGTTCGAGAAACGCAGGCGTGCTGACTTTGCCCTCCTCCTTTGCCATGGCCGCCTGAGCACGGATTCTTGTCGGCAGTGAGCGGCTCAACTGCACCCTCCTGTTGCCGAGGCCATACACGGCCCTCCTAGGGGCACTAGCTCCTTTAAAGCCGACTTGACTCGCCCAGCCTCCAGTCTGGTAAGGAGGACGGGGAGCCTGGCCGAGCCTTCCCGTACCTTAACCTGCTGCTTTACCTGGTCTCTTTGGTGGGTGCAGCGCCAGCTACGGGCGCCCGAAGAAAGCGAGACCTACCAAACCAAAACCTACCCAGCGAGAAAAAGCCGGTTTCCACCCCGTAACCGCAGGGCGTTCTGGAAGTCCCCTCTAGCCCTGCGCTGGCCGGGAGCGAGACGCATGCGCCTTAGGTGCCGCAGCGCGCCCTAGCGGCCTGGCGGGGCTTCTGCACAGCTGCTGTAGTCCAAAGCAACCGGAAGAGGTCGCTTCCGGCGCGGCTGGGATCGAACTCGGGGCTCGGAGTCCCAGTCGTTTGGAGGTCGTCGATCGGTTTGATGCATTGGGAAACTGAGGCCTGGGGAGAAGATTAGGCCCTGGGGACCGTTGGGGCTTTGTCTGGTGCCCCAGT